>BLSH010263576.1:592799-610919 GCA_018402905.1 Glandirana rugosa
ATATATATATATATATATATATTCCTGTTCTTTTTTTCTTATTTTTTTTTTATACTGTTACACAATGGAAAGCCTACATTGTAAAACAATGGAAGCAAAAAAAAGAGAAGAAAAACATCCACTACCTCAAAGAAAGTTTGTATTATAAAAAATTATTTGACAAAAAGTTTGTATCAACATCATGCAAGCTAAGTCCAACTGGATATTCAAAGGACTGGGGGAAAAAACAACAGTACACTGATAAAAATGATTCTGTTGGCTTGTCATTTTAACATAAAAATTTTATAATTTTCAACAAATAAATAAACGTTTATTAATTTACTTTGATATTTTAAGTGCCTTACTTAATTTGCATTAGTCCTTAACCACTTAAGGACCGGAAGGATTTCCAGCTTTAGGACCGGAGCCCTTTTTGCGATTCGGCGCTGCGTCGCTTTAACTGACAATTGCGCGGTCGTGCGACGTTGCACCCAAACGAAATTTGCGTCCTTTTTTTCCCACAAACAGAGCTTTCTTTTGGTGGTATTTGATCCCCTCTGCGTCATTTCTGATCTCCGCTATAAACAAAAAAAGAGCGACAATTTTGCAAAAAAAAACAAATTTCTTACTTTTTGCTAAAATACAAATCCAAAAAAAAAATATAAAAAAACATTTTTTTTCACCGTTTTTGGCCGATTTATATTCTTCATCATATTTGCGATAAAAAAAATCGCAATCGGCGTTTATTGATTGGTTTGCGCAAAAGTGGTCGCATTTACGGATGATGAGAATTCATTTTTGGGGTTTTTATTTTTTTTTTATTTTTTACTAAAAAGGGCGGCGATCTGCGATTTTTAGCGGTACTGCAATATTGGGGCGGACATGTCGGAATGTTTTGACACTTTTTTGGGACCATTGGCATTTATACAGCGATCAGTGCTATAAAAATGCACTGATTACTGTGTAAATGCCATTGGCAGTGAAGGGGTTAACCTGCAGGGTCGCTCTAAGGGTTAACTATGTTCCCTGGGCGTGTTCTAACTGTAGGGGGACTGCCTAGCTGGGGAAAGGAAGTGGTCACAGCCTTCACTTACAGGAAGGCTGTGATCACAGCCCTTCCCCCTCACACAGAGCGGAGGTCCGTGTTTACATACACGGACCTCCGCTCATTCGCTCCGGGGGGGGCATCGCGGGTGGCCGGCGGCAATCGAAGCCGCCGCACCCGCTCCCCGGACCCCCCCGGACACAGTGAGCGCGCGCGCGCGCTCACAGTGGCTCTGTATCGCGGCCGCCGTCGTATGACGGCGATTCGCGTTACAGAGCCACATTGTCGCCGTCAATTGCCGATCAGCCGTCGGCAAGCGGTTAAAGCCTCGTACACACGGGACGACGATCGTCTCAAATCGTATGTTGAATAATGTAACTTGCATACTGACTGCACTGCACGATCGTACGACCGCAGAAAGAACGATCAGGTGCATGTAATTAGCATCCGGCCGTTCCTGACTTCTGAGCATGCGTGTTTTGCACAATACAACTTTGTTGTACCAACTTCTCTGTACACGCGGTACAACGGTCGTATGAGCGCTTGTTGGAGCGACCAAGTTTTCTAGTTTGCTCACACAACTCCCCTTGTACGACCGTCGTATGTCGGCATACGAACTATCGATATCGCATACAGCGGTCGTTAGTACGACCTGTTGTATATGATCGTCGTCCCGTGTGTACGAGGCTTAACTTTGCCCAAGTTCAAAAGAGCTGCCTGTGACTCATTAGACTTGGCTTTCTGTCCTGCACACTCAACGGGAAGCGAAAGGATATCTTTCCACAGTGAGGGGCACTTGTCACCGGAAACCCCTCCACATTTGCTCTTTTTGTTTGCAAGTAACTTAGTCATGCTTTGTATCAGATACATCATTTTAGTTAAAAAAAAAAAAAAAAAAAAGAAAGTTAAATAATTAAATTAATGTATTCCTATTTAACCCCTTATTAACCCTTAGCTATAATAAACTCCTTCCTCCCCCTTCTCTTCTTTTGTTATGCAGAACTTTGTCATATTTTGCGCTAGACACTTCGTAGTAAAAAAAAAAAAAAAAAATTATTTAACACCTTTGTTTTTCTACTTTCATTTTTTTTTTATTTTACTTTTGTTTTTAAATAATGCTATATTAGCATACTTTGTACCAGAAACATATTTTGGGAAATAAAGAAATGAGTACAAAAATGTAATAAATAGAATCCCATTTAACCCCTTAGGCCCCTTTCACACTGAGGCGCTTTCCTAGCGTTTTTGTGCTAAAAATAGCGCTTCCAAAACGCTGCCCATTAATTCCAATGTACCTATTCACACTGGGGCGTCACGCTGGTGCCGCGTTTAAAAAAGTCCCGCAAGCATGATTTTTTATGCTTATTCTGAGCAAAAATAGCGCATAAAAAAGGCCCATATACATTGAAATGAATGTAAAGCGCTTTAAAAGCGCGTTAAAAGCGCCCGCAAAACGCCCAGAGGTTGTGGAAAGGTCAAAATATCAGGAAATAAGGCTTTTCACACTGAGGCGTTTTACAGACGCTATTTAGCTAAAAAATAGCATCTGTAAAGCGCCTCAAAAGTCCCCCCCAATCAACCCCAATGTGAAAGCCCTGAGTGCTTTCACACTGGGGCGGCGCGCTTGCAGGACGTTACAAAAAGTCCTGCAAGCAGCATCTTTGGGGCGGTGAGGGGAGCAGTAATATACCGCTCCTCTACCACCCCTGCCATTGAAATGAATGGCAAGCGCTGCCAAAGCCTCGGTAGCGCGGAGCGCCGGCACTTTTAACCCCTTTTTAACCCCTTGTGGGGGGTTAAACGCACGGCGCTCCCGCCCGCATAGCGGAGCCCTATCGCTGGTAAAACTCCGCTAAAACTAGCCGGGTTTTACCGCGACCGCAGGTACCGCTCCAGTGTGAAAGTAGCCTGAACAGGATGTAATGTAGGAGAATGTGCTATTTGTTTAATGCTAGCGCTTCAAAAGCGCTTGAAAAACGCCTGGGCGTTAGCGCTAATTATAGTGCTAACGCGGGAAAAACGCGGCAACAACACGGTAATAACGCTTGATGTTTTTGCGCACGTTTTTCAAACGCCTCAGTGTGAAAGGGGCCTAACTAACCCTTAGTTAACCCAATCACCCCTAATAAACTCCTTGTTCCCTTTTCAAAAAATGCCCTTTTTTCTTATGGAAATAACGTTTCCATCCTTTGTAGCAGTGATATCATTTTACTGTGATAGAATAAAATGCATATTTTTTACAGTAAAATTTAAATACAGAGTTTAAAAAAAATGTAAAATACATTTATTCATTTTTTTTATGTATTTTTGTATATAAATTACGTAGAAAACAAAAATCAATTTTCCAAGACATCATTGCCAAAAAAATGCCAAGCTTGTCCCCAAGTATGAATCACTTTGATATCTTTAGTAACAACAAAGTTATTGACGAATAAACAGAGCCATGGTGGAAATGTGAATATCGCGGTGGTCTATACAGGTAGGAGAGCTGAAGGAGTTAATATTGAACTTCGGATTTTGTAACAGGAAGTCTGAGAGTCTTTTTGCTACAGAAGGAGAGGCATAAGACTGTATGGCTGGGGGAGGATATGCTGGCCACATTCTATCAATATTCTGACATTTTCAACCAGCTTTCAAAGCCAAAAACAACCCAAAAGATCAGCGGGGGATCGGGTGACCTACCTTTGCCATTTCATGGTGTAGACTGCCAGGGGTAAGTCGCATTGGTCATTGTTGCAATCGATAGCTGGTTGAAATTGCATTAATTGCACCTTGTGTGTGGTCAACTATTATCTGAATCTTCCTGATACTTCCAGTCTGGAGCCCCCCCCCCATTACTAATGATTGATTCTATGTATGAACATCTATCTACAAGCCAAAACACCAGTGTTGTGCAATCTAATAAAAATAACACTACTAACAATCAGCTACAAAACCATCCAAAACTCTGCTCCCGGCTACACCATTAGCCTAGTCTCAAAATACCAACCTAACCGTCCTCTTCGCTCCTCCTGCTCTCCAGCTCCTCCTCATCACCTCCTCTCATACTCGCCTCCAAGCCTCTCCCATCCTCTGGAACTCCCTACCCCAATCGGTCAGAATGTCCCCAAATCTATCCACCTTCAGGCGATCCCTGAAAAAGTTTCTCTTCAGGGAAGCCAATCCTGCCGCCACCTAACAACTACACTCCTTATTTTCTCAAATCAGCTCATCCCCGCAGTTATTGCCCTTTCGTATCATTTAACCCTCCCTCTTAGATTGTAAGCTCTAAGGAGCAGGGCCCTCTGATTCCTCCTGTATTGAATTGTATTGTAATTGTACTATCTGCCCTAATATTGTAAAGCACTGCGCAAACTGTCGGCGCTATATAAATACTGTATAATAATAATAATAATAATAATAACAACAAAGTATAAAAATAACAACAAAGTAAAAGAATAGTAAAAACAAATTGCTCTTGATAAAAAGCAAATACATAAATAAATAGAGTAAAACAAATAGTAATAATAATAGAAGAAGACGAAAAGAAAAGAAGAAATTGAAGAAGAAGAAGAAGAAAGAGAAGGAGAAGAAGAAGGAGAAGGGGAAGAAGGAGAAGAAGAAGAAGGAGGAGAAGGAGAAGAAGAAGGAGAAGAAGGAGAAGAAGGAGAAGAAGCAAAAGAAGAAGAAGAAGAAGAAGGAGAAGGAGGAGAAGAAGAAGAAGGAGAAAAAGAAGGAGAAGAAGGAGAAGAAGAAGAAGAAGAAGAAGAAGGAGCAGAAGAAGAAGGAGAAGAAGAAGAAGGAGAAGAAGAAGAAGAAGAAGAAGAAGAAGGAGAAGGAGAAGAAGGAGAAGAAGCAGAAAAAGAAGAAGTCAATATTATAAATAAAACAATACAAATAATATAAACAATAATAATAATAAAAAAAAAATTGAAAATTCTATAATCCTTCCTACAGTACATCTTCTGCAACAGTCCAATGTCAGTTACCAGACCCAACTGCCAGCTATTATCAGGACATGTTGGCAATTGTAGTTCCACAACTGTTGCACGTGCGAATACTCGTAGTTCCATGGCGCTTAGGCGATTGTAGCCGTATTAGTGCACTTGCACAGTTGAGTGCTGTCCGTGATCCTTTTTTTTTTTTTGCACTAACAGTTACATTTTCAGGACAAGCTTTGGAGGGGGTCTTTACCCCCCACCCCCTTCTTCTCAGTCCAAGCAGTACTGATTCACAAAGGTTTAGCAAAATGTTAAGAATTAAAGACAATAAATCCCAGCAGCTTTGTGCAGAAAGTTGGTCCTGTGCCCCAGACTTACCTCTCGCAGTCGGATGTCACAATCAGTCCCCAGATGCTGCTGTCCTCCTAGTGATTTTTTTATTTTTTTAATTCTAATCCGTCCAGCCCAGCGAGGGGGTTATATGGGGCTGGCAGAGCCCCACCCCAGCTCGTCCCCCAAGGCTAGGCAATGGATGGAAGGGGCTGGCTTGAGAGTGGGTCAGCCAGGCACGCCTTGTAAACAGGGGAGCAGCATGGAGCTGCCTCTCCCTCCCACTCCAGGCTCTACACACGTCTCTCATACAGGGGAAGCGTGCACAGAGGAGTGTACAGGGCTTGGGTGAGCCATAGGTGAGCCACAGAGGAAGTAATGGTGTCATAGGAATCCTTGTTTGTGGACGGGACTTTTTAGGTGTCAAGTTTGTTTATAAGTATCAAAAATAAATACCTGTAATAAATAAATAAATAAGGAAAAAGAGAGATACAGGAAAAGAAAGAGATAGGAAGAAAGTGAGGAGAAAAAGAGAAATAGAAAAGAAAGAAGAGAAAGAAAGACGGGATAATGTTATTAATAATAAATAATAAAAATAATATTACAAAAATAGCTTCCCCCTTGAAGACGTGTTATTTTTATAATGGTGTCATGGAAATCCTTAGTATATAAGTGTCATCAATAAATATCTGTAATAAATGAATAAGGAAAGAAAGATAGAGAGAAAGAGAAAGAAAGAGATATAGAGAAAAAGGGAGAGAAAGAAAGAAAATGAAAGAGAGAGAGAAAGAAAGAAAGAGGTAGAAAAAGAAAGAAAGAAATAGATATAAAGAAAGAAAGTGAGGGAAAGAGAGAGAAAGAAAGATGGAAAGAAAGCTAAATAAAGAAAGAGATAGAGAAAGAACGAGAGAGAGAGAAAGAAAGAAAAAAAGAAAAGAAAGAACGAGAGACAAAAAAAGAGATAGAAAGAATGAGAGAGAGAGAAAGAAAGATAGGTAGAAGGAAAGAAAGCGAGAGAAAGAGAGAAAGTAAGATAGAGAGAGAGAGAAAAAAAAGAATAGATACACAGAACAAGCTAAAGAAAACGAGGGAAAGAGAGAGAAAGAAAGAGAGAGAGAGAAAGAAAGAAAGAAAGCAAAAGAAAGAAATAGAGAGAGAAAGAAAGATGGGTAGAAAGAAAGAAAGCGAGAGAGAGAGAGAGAAAAGAGATAGAAGGAAAGAAAGTGAGAAAGAAAGAGAGAGAGAGAAAGAAAGAAAGAAAGAAAGAAAGAAAGAAAGAAAGGAAAGAAAGGAAAGAAAGAAGAAAATAAAAAAAAAAAGAAAGAAAGAAAGAAAAGAAAGAAAAAAAAAGAAAGAAAGAAAAAAAGAAAGAAAGAAAGAAAAAAAGAAACAAAAGAAAGAAGAAACAAAAGAAAGAAAGAAAAGAAAGAAAGAAAAAAAGAAACAAAAGAAAGAAAGAAAGAAAAAAAGAAAGCAGGAAAGAAAGAAAAGGAAAGAAAGAACTGCCTGCTGTTGTTACCTAAGGCTAGGTTCCCACCTTGTGTGTGAGGAACGCATTCATTGAAACGCGTTGCCCTTTAGCAGACATATGGGGGTTCCTTTAATTTTGAATGCGATTTGGTGTGCTACGATTTTCAGGCACTTCTTTTCTGGGTTTCTTGCTCATAGGACTGCCCACTGAAACGAATGGTTTGCCCTGCATGCGATGCAAGGAAGCACACTATAAAATGTGCTCACACTCGGTCGCAGCTTTATGGTGTGAACTTAGCCTAAAAATGCCTCTTTAATAACCACAATAATGAAAAAGATTGTATTCTGGTAACAGTACGAGAATTTATCTGTAACAATAGTATTTAGCATAAGCATTTTTAATTTAATTTAATTTTTATTTTCTATTTTTAAAATCACAATTCTTTATGTTTTTCTCCATCTTGAGGCTGCATTTACACTGTGAATTGCAAGAATTTGCTCATGTCTATGTAACACTGTGTGCCATTCTTGCGGTGCCATTCATTGTTAATGGCCCCCTAAAAGTCACAAAGCACGTGGTTAACAAACATGCAAAGCTCAAAACGGTGCATGAGCTACTTTGCTGCGTATGTCGTGCGTAGGGCAGCACATTGAAATGGCAGACGCCATGATTCATAGGGCCTGAGGCTGCATTCACACCTGAGCAGAGCATTTCAGGTGTTTTTATTTGAGCATTTTGTGCAAATGTGAGCGTTTAAGAAGCATATTTCAAGCGCTTTACTTGTTTTAGCCAATAGAAAGCTCAGCTCACAAACATTACAGTGGCTGGCGAAGGTGATACATCCAGTGCTGTTCATCATCCACCAATTTGAATGCGCTCTCAGCACAGAAACTTCTGCCGCCTATGAATGCACATGAGACGCATACGGGCGTTAAAGCCCGGCCTCTTTGATACCTTGCATTGAGTTATATGGACAGTAAGACATTCAACATCAAACACCTTAATTTACGCTTTTCTCTCCTTTACATAAAGAACAAGCTGTCCAGCAAAAGTGGCCAACCATTGGGTGCTCACAGTTGGGTTCTCATGGCTGTCAACTTTTATTCATATCAAACCTTGTGGCCGTGGGGCAGTAAAAAATGCATTTTTACCATCCCTCCAGCCCCTACTCTTGAGTTGCAAAGGCATCCCTACAGGGGGAATACACATCCTACATGGTAAAAACTATCCCGCAGTTGCATTTTCACACTTGACCTATTCAAGTGAATAGGGTCATTGGCATAACAAGCGCCCTCTGTATAAATGAGCTCTAAAGCTGGCCATAGATGGATCAAATCTCAGCAGGTTCAGCAGGGACTGGACAAGATTCAATCCATCTACAGTGCATCTGGAAAGTATTTACAGTGCTTCACTTTTTCCACATTTTGTTATGTTACAACCTTTTTCCAAAATGGATTAAGTTCATTATTGTCTTCAAAATTCTACAAACAATACCCCATAATGACAACGTGAAAGAAGTTAGTTAGAAAGCTTTGCAAATTCATTAAAAATAAAAAACAAAAAAATCCCATGTACATAAGCATCCCAGCCTTTGCCATGACATTTAAAGTTGAGCTCAGGTGCATCCTGTTTCCACTGATCATCCTTGAAATGTTTCTATAACTTGATTGGAGTCCACCTGTGGTAAATTAAGCTGATTGGACATGATTTGGGAAGGCACACACCTGTCTATATAAGGACCCACAGTTAACAGTGCATGTCAGAGCACAAACCAAGTCATGAAGTCCAAGGAATTGTCTGTAGACCTCCAAGACAGGATTGTATGAAGGCACAGATCTTGGGAAGGGTACAGAAAAATTGCTGCAGCATTGAAGGTCCCAATGAGCACAGTGGCCCCCATCATCCATAAATGGAAGAAGTTTGGAACCACCAGGACTCTTCCTAGAGTGAACAAAACCTTCCAGAAGAACAACCATCTCTGCAGCACTCCACCAATCAGGCCTGTATGATAGAGTGGCCAGGTGGAAGCCACTCCTCAGTAAAAGGCACATGACAGCCCGCCTGGAGTTTGCCAAAAGGCAACTGAAGGACTCTCAGACCATGAGAAACAAAATTCTGAAACAAAAATTGAAGTCTTTGGTCTGGATGGCAAGCGTCATGTCTGGAGGAAATCACGCAGTGCTCATCACTACATCCCTACAGTGAAGTATGGTGGTGGCAACGTCATGCTGTGGGGATGTTTTTCAGTGGCAAGAACTGGGAGACTGGTCAGGATTGAGCGAAAGATGAATGCAGCAATGTACAGAGACATCTTTGATGAAAACCTGCTCCAGAGCGCTCTGGACCTCAGATTGGGGCGAAGGTTCATCTACCAACAGGATGAGGACCCTAAGCACACAGCCAAGAAAACAAAGGAAAACAAAGGCTATGGGACAAATCTGTGAATGTCCTTGAGTGGCCCAGCCATAGCCCAGACTTGAACCCGATTGAACATCTCTTGAGAGGTCCTGCAAGGAAGAAGGGGAGAAACTGCCTCAAAATAGGTGTGCCAAGCTTGTAGCATCATAATCAAAAAGACTTGAGGCTGTAATTGGTGCCAAAGGTGCTTCAACAAAGTATTGAACAAAGGCTGTGAATACTTATGTACATGGGATTTTTTTTGTTTTTATTTTTAGTAAATTTGCAAAGATTTCAAACAAACATTGTCATTATGGGGTATTGTTTGTAGAATTTTGAGGAAAATAATGAATTTAATCCATTTTGATATAAGGCTGTAACATAACAAAATGTGGAAAAAGTGAAGAGCTGGGAATACTTTCCAGATGCACTGCATAGGCAGGCTGGTTGTAGTGAAATCGATCCATTGATCGATTTCAGTACAGCCAGACTGTTGGATTTTTTACAAGTAAGCACTGTCGGTGGCTATAACTGCCAGCAGTGATCATTGCATTCTGCTAGCAGGCAGGGTCGGCACTCCCGCTAGGCGAACTAGGCAGCTGCCTAGGATGCTTCGCTGCCTAGGGGGCGCAGCCATGGCTGCTGATTTCCCCATTAGCCTAGCCAGGGAACACGAAGGGCCCTACACAGGTCTGGGGCACCGACTCACTCTGCAGAGAAAGCAGTAGCCGTGGAGGACATACATTAACTCCAGTCAAGTTTCTCCACCTCAAATTCACTCATCCATGTCTTTATGGACCTTGCTTTGTGCACTGGTGCGCAGTCATGTTGGAACAGGAAAGGGCCATCCTTAAACTGTTCCCACAAAACTGGGAGCATGGAATTGTCCAGAATGTCTTGGTATGCTGACGCCTTAAGATTTCCCTTCACTGGAACTAAGGGGCCAAGCCCAACCCCTGAAAAACAACCCCACACCATAATCCCCCCTCCACTAAATGATTTGGAGGGATAACCCAATACTTTTGGCAATATAGTGTGCATGTAAAGGTGGGGTGGGGTGGGGTGGAGGAACTTGACTTGACTTGCCTGCACCTCAACCCGACAGAACACCTTTGGGATGAATTAGAGTGGAGACTGTGAGCCAAACCTTCTCATCCAACATCAGTGCCTGACCTCACAAATGCGCTTCTGGAAGAATGGTCAAATATTCCCATAGACACTCCTAAACCTCGTGGACAGCCTTCCCAGAAGAGTTTAAGCTGTTATAGCTGCAAAGGGTGGGCCAACTCAATATTGAACCCTACAGAATAAGACTGGGATGCCATTAAAGTTCATGTGTGTGTAAAGGCAGGCGTCCCAATACTTTAGGTAATATAGTGTATCTACACTGATAACAATGATGGGGCACTATTCTTCCCACCGATAACAATGATGGGGCACTATTCTTCCCACTGATAACAATGATGGGGCACTATTCTTCCCACTGATAACAATGATGGGGCACTATTCCTCCCACTGGTACCAATCATGGGGCTCTATTCCTCCCACTGATACCAATGATGAGGCACTATAACTCCCACTGATACCAATGATGGGGCATGATTCTTCCCACTGATACCAATGATAAGGCACTATTCCTCCCACTGACATCGATGATGGGAGACTATTCTTCCCACTGATACCAATGATGGGGCACTGTTCCTCTCACTAATACCAATGATGGGGCACTATTCCTCCCACTGACACCAATGATGGGAGACTATTCCTCCCACTGATACCAATGATGGGGCACTATTCCTCCCACTGACACCAATGCTGGGGCACTATTCTTCCCACTGATACCAATGCTGGGGCACTATTCTTCCCACTGATAACAATGATGGCGCACTATTCCTCCCACTGGTACCAATCATGGGGCTCTATTCCTCCCACTGATATGATGGGGAACTTTTCCTCCCATTGACACCAATGATAAGGCACTATTCCTCCCACTGATACCAATGATGGGGCACTATAACTCCCACTGATACCAATGATGGGGCATGATTCTTTCCACTGATGTGATGGAGCACTATTCCTCCCACTGACACCAATGATGGGAGACTATTCTTCCAACTGATACCAATGATGGGGCACTATTCCTCTCACTAATACCAATGATGGGGCACTATTCCTCCCACTGACACCAATGATGGGGCACTATTTCTCCCACTGATACCAATGATGGGGCACTATTCCTCCCACTGACACCAATGATGGGGCACTATTCTTCCCACTGATACCACTGATGGGGCACCTTTCCTCCCACTGACACCAATGATAAGGCACTATTCCTCCCACTGATACCAATGATGGAGCACTATTCCTCCCGCCGATACCAATGATGGGGCACTATTCCTCCCACTGATACCAATGATGGGGAACTATTCCTCCCACTGATACCAATGATGGAGCACTATTCCTCCCACCGATACCAATGATGGGGCACTATTCCTCCCACTGATACCAATGATGGGGCACTATTCCTCTCACTGATACCAATGATGGGGCACTATTCCTCCCACTAATACCAATGATGGGGCACTATTCCTCCTAATGATACCAATGATGGGGCACTATTCATCCCACTGACACCAATGATGGGGCACTATTCTTTCCACTGACACCAATGATGGAGCACTATTCCTCCCACTGATACAGGGCACTATTTTTCAAAGTGACATCAACAAATCAACAATGGGGCATAATTCCTGCCACTGACACCAAGGATGGGGCACTATTGTTTCCCTGATTCCAACAATGAAACACTACTCCTTGCCCTGATAGCAACAACGGAGCACCATAATTCCGACTAACACCAATGATGCTGTATTGTTAACTCCCAGTGACGCCGGGGCGTTTTAGTCCCATTTTAATCTCCTGCAATTGTTTTAGTTTTAGTCGCATTTAATCGACTAAATCTCCAGGACATTTTAGTTGTCTAAAATCGAATGGGCGTAGTTAAATTGTAATGCATTATTTAAGCATTTCTCTACAATCTCCAAACTCATTATACTGCTGGAGTGAAAAATTGAATATTATTTACGGTATTGAGTTCTGAACATGAACTACAGACCAGTGTTCATTTTGATGTCAAATTTCAATTCTGTTTTAGTCTTAGGCTCGATTCATTCTAATGCATTTTGCTTTTCAGCGTTTTTTCACTGCATTTTGCTGCGCTTTCCGCGTTTTTTACCACAATTTTGCCGCAATTTTTAATTTTTTTAATACTGTTTTTTGGGAAAATCTTGTTGCTAGGCAGATTTAAAACGCAAATTGTGGCAAAATCGCAGTAAAAACACATCAAAAACGCAGCACCTGCGTTTTTCTTGCATGCCCATTGAACTCTATTACATGCAAAACGCTTCTTTTTGCGGGAAAAAAAGACCCCGACCCTCTCCAAAAATGCTGAGGCACAAAAATGCATTGATGTGAACCTATTCCATAGGAACCCATGTTAAAAATAAAATTCTCTGCATTTCTGCAAAACTGCAGAATGCATCAAAAACGCACTGGTGGGAATCGAGCCTTCGTTTTTTAACTAAAATGCCATTTTAGTTTTAGTCACATTTTAGTCATCCCAATTGTTTTAGTTCTAGTCATATTTTAGTCGACTAAAATGGTATTAAGTTAGTTGACAAAAATGTTTTAGTCAATGAAATTAACACTGCCCCCCCACCCCCCACCAAAAAATTCTGAATGACAGTAATTTGGTCCTTTGTTTAGAAAGTTTGGAGACCCCTTCTCTACGGTATCATTGTGCTGATCTATTCCCATTCATTTCCAGATACAATTAGGATCAAACAATCTACCATGGGAATCCCTGACTGTACAAACAGCTTAAATCAGTCCCCTCTATGTACTCAGCAAATACAGGTAATGGTTGAGCCGGTGGCTTTAAACAGGTGCATGGTGCATGAAAGCTGATTGCTTGATCAACAATGCCGAACAAAGGAAGAATGATAATAGAAAACACTGGAGGGGACTATAGGAAATTGTCTATTATTAGGTGCCCTAATGAGCTGCCTGTCTTCTTATTAACAAACAAAAAAGTAACAAAGACCTCATTTATATCCACTAGAGGTTGACATATTCTACTGCACAGGCATGTTACCCCACATCATGAAACTATATATATTTATCGAGGTATAAACATGTGCCATTGCTCTGACCATGTGTGCCTGTTTATGAAATACCTGGTGAGTCCTTATCTTTTGAGAAGAGTAGGGATTGGATGGAAATCAAAAATCACAAAGTTGAAACAATACGTAATCAGAGGTGACCTATAGGGGCCGATCAAACCATTATGCTGTGGTAATGCACGCATATTGGAGCAATGGGTGCCATTTATTTTCATTGACCCCCCCAATGCACCTTGCCAACCATTTCAAAAGTGTAAATGGGCCTTCTGTAAAACCAAAAAGTGTGTTAAAAAAAAAAATCAATAGACTAAGACAGGGGTCTCCAAACTTTCTAAACAAAGAGTTTTTTGTCCTTCAGAATTTAGTGGGGCCGGACTGTGGCTATTGGGAGTGGAAATTTTCCCGGCATCAGTGGGAGTAAGCATTGCCACATTTGGTATTAGGGGAAAAAATAGTGCCCCATCGTTGGTATCAGTGGGAGGAATAGTGCCCCATTATTGGTATCAGTGGGAGGAATAGTGCCCCATCATTGGTATCAGTGAGAGGAATAGTGTCCCATCATTAGTATCAGTGAGAGGAATAGTGTCCCATCATTAGTATCAGTGGGAGGAATAGTGTCCCATCATTGGTATCAGTGGGAGGAATAGTGCCCCATCATTGGCGTCATTGGTATCAGTGGGAGGAATAGTGCCCCATCATTGGCGTCATTGGTATCAGTGGGAGGAATAGTGCCCCATCATTGGCGTCATTGGTGTCAGTGGGAGGAATAGTGCCCCATCATTAGTATCAGGGGGAAAATAGTGCCCCATCATTGGTATCAGTGGGAGGAATAGTGCCCCATCATTGGCGTCATTAGTGTCAGTGGGAAGAATAGTGTCCCATTGTTGGTGTCATTGGGAGGAATAGTACCCCATCATTGGTGTCATTGGGAGAAATTGTTGGTGTCATTGGGAGGAAAAGTGCCCCATCATTGGTGTCAGTGGGAGGAATAGTGTCCCATCATTGGTATCAGTGGGAGGAATAGTGCCCCATCGTTGGTATAAGTGGGAGGAATTGTTGGTGTCATTTGGAGGAAAAGTGCCCCATCATTGGTGTCAGTGGGAGGAATAGTGCCCCATCATAAGTGTCAGTGAGAGGAATAGTACCCCATTGTTGGTATTAGTGGGAGGAATTGTTGGTGTCATTGGGAGGAAAAGTGCCCCATCATTGGTGTCAGTGGGAGGAATAGTGCCCCATCATTGGTGTCAGTGGGAGGAATAGTGTCCCATCATTGGTGTCAGTGAAAGGAATAGTGCCCCATCATTGGTGTCAGTGGGAGGAATAGTACCCCATCATTAGTTCCAATGAGAGGAATTGTGCCCCATCATTGGTGTTAGTGGGAAGAATAGTACCCCGGCATTGGTATCATTGGGATAAATTGTGCCCCATAGTTGGTATTAGTGGGAAGAATAGTACCCCGGCATTGGTATCATTGGGAGAAATAGTGCCCCATAGTCAATGTCAGTTGGCAGAATAGTGCTCCAAGGGCCAGATAAAGGCAAGCAAAGGGCCGCATTCGACCCCTCAGGCTGCAGTTTCGAGACCATTGGACTAAGATAAAAGCAGCGGAGGTTATATGCAAACCTTGACTTTAACAGGAAAAGTCAAGCATGACCCCACCCAATTCTACCCAAATCAAAATAATATTAGAATACAGTGCTAATAGGCAGCCATCATCCCTATACAGATAGCACCATGAAATACCAACTATTGAAATGGGACTATTATAGGCAACTGCTTAATTATAGGCAACACTGCTTTTATTGTGATTTTAACTTGCGGCCATACACAGTATCTCACAAAAGTGAGTACACCTCTCACATTTTTGTAATTATTTTATATCTTTTCATGTAATTAAAACCAAAAAACGCCACGCTAAGGAAGTGACTTTGTGAAAATAACCCAATGTTAACAGAAAGGCAATAAACGGTGAAAACAGGAGGCTGCTGTGCTCAGGTGTGCACCTGCCTAAATGATAAAAAATAAAAACAACAAAAACAGCGCCACCCCTGTGAATGTGACACCAAACCAAATGTCAACATCAAATCAGAGAACCAAACTATATATAAATGTCCATACAAATCCACAAAATAAAAGATGCAGTAAAGTCCTTATAATATCCGATGTGCTATTTCTGGTAGAACCAGCGTGCATTAAAGTGCTCTTGAGTGCTCCACACAAATCTGTGTAAGAAAATGTGCCAGGTGCCAGGACCCTCTCGTGCCCCCACTCACCAGAGGAAATGGACCATCTACTTTTCAGTCAGAAGGTCAGCAGAGCTGGAAGTTAATGAGGGTGAATATTGGCCATGACAACTGTAGGATCAGCCTGGTGTCCAAACTCACAATCCTCAGGGTATCAGCACTCCAAGTCACTAAGAAAACGAAAGAATCTTCATAGTGCAAACTGTATTCAAATGCATTTATTGCGCAAATAAAAACTACTTACAGAACGAACGTAGTAAATCGGCATATATTCTCAATGTCTCTCAACTACAACAGCATGAACGAATGTTCCACCATCTCATCAACACCAACAGGATGTCACGTAATCGACTGTG
Organism: Glandirana rugosa; assembly: GCA_018402905.1. Lineage (NCBI taxonomy): Eukaryota > Metazoa > Chordata > Amphibia > Anura > Ranidae > Glandirana > Glandirana rugosa. Next base: position 608,722 of record BLSH010263576.1, read on the forward strand.
ACAGACCAGAAGTGACGTCAACGCGTTTCGCTCTGTGAATAGGGAGTCATCACAGGCAGTGCTGGAAAATAATGGTGACCACACAAAATATTGATACTTCTGGCCATCTTCACTTAGGGGTGTACGCACTTCTGTTGCCAGCGGTTTAGACATTAATGGCTGTGTGTTGAGTTATTTTGAGGGGACAGCAAATTTACACTGTTATACAAGCTCTACACTCACTACTTTACATTGTAGCAAAGTGTCATTTCTTCAGTGTTGTCACATGAAAAGATAGAATAAAATATTTACAAAAATGTGAGGGGTGTACTCACTTTTGTGAGATTCTGTATGTTCATCTATATTGTACAATTAGGTCAGTAATGGCGTTCATATATAAACTGTTTTTTGTACTGTATGTTATTCTAGATATTAATTTCCTGTACTCTTTCAATTGTAGTGTACTCTTTGAATATATAGATGGAACTCCTGAGGAAGAAAGTTATTTTGAAATGCGTTGGGTGATTTACATTTCGATCATCTATGTGAACTCAAGGATTACCTATGTTGGCATGTTGTTATGCTGCAAGCTATATGTGCAATACTTCATACATAGGCACATTCATTGTTATTCTTATTCTTTTGTATCAATAAAAATGTAACTTTTACAACCCTACCCAAAGAGCTTCCATAATGGTTATTTATTGTGATGCACGGCCTTGTTGGGAGCAAGTAGTATAATATGGAGTTTGAAGCTTAAGGGCCATCGCTGCAGGGGTCTGCCATGGAGGGTGGAGGGGAGAGTACAAGGGAGTTTAGGAAAACCCAACCAGATAAACCAGACCCATGGTTCTTAGCCGTTCTAGTAGAATGCATGCATAAGACAGTGGATGGTGCTGGTGAAAACTGCAAATCATAGCATATTTGCGCGTGAATAATGAAATAATTACAGAGAGAAGTGACAAACTGGCCAACAGCTTCAGGTACCTAAAAAGTAATTTTATCATACGAAGTGCACTAAAAAAAGCCACATGATAATCACAGACCGGCAGGTCTTACGAAAACCCTGGGTAAACTCTCTCATTTTATTCTACTGGGGGCCAAGCTCACCATTGCCAAAGCCTGGAAAAAACCATATGTCTCTGTCAAAAGGGCCAAGAGGAAGATTACATGGATCATGTTTCAGGAAAAGTATGCAAATATGCTCTTGGATACCTCTCCTAAATTCGAGGCGATTTGGGAACCTTGGAGGCAATACCTTAATCTTCCCCTTTGACCCCGTACGGCTTCGGGCAGGACTTCCCTGGTACCTTCCTCTCTCTTTATCCTCTCGGTAACCATCTGGCTCCTTCACTAGCCTTCCCTCACTTTTTCTTTCTCCCGTATCTTCTGCCCCTTTCTCTTTTCTTTCTTATTCACTGTTTCAACAGGTTGTTTCGCTTTACGAATACACATACAGTGGGTTTAAGGGCGCTCCCGAGCCTGGGAACTGGCCCTGGATAAATCTTACTCAGTGGGTTTTTCCTGGGGGGGGGGGGTCTTGGGGGGTTCCGGAACAATTCCTAGCACAGTATGTTCCCACCAGGGGTGCTGGGGGTTGGGTCGGGACTCTCCCGGGGGCGTCCCCCTATTTTCCCACCCGGGGTTGTTCCCGAGATTATTCAAGTTTTGTTGTCACTTAACTGTATGTGAAGTTTGACATGATGAGAGCTACCTATTGCTTATTGTTGATATTTGTCATTGTAATTGTGAAATACCAATAAAGCTTTCAAAACATAAAAAAAAAAAAAAATAATAAAAAAAAAAAAAGCTACCCTATCTGACTACCCATTTTGAAGAGGGTCTGCAATACGTTCAGTTCAAGGATTTTTGTTTAACTGTGATTTAGTACCGTCATCGAATGACATAATCTTCCACAGGATGAATTATGTTCATCGTCGCCCGTGAGAATCACCAAAAGGTTCTCAAGGTTCCCTCCTAAACACAAAAATTTTATCTACTGTCCGGGTGAAGTTCTACCCTTTATCATTGTAATACTCCAAACATCCTCCCAGGTACACCGAAAAAAAAAAAAATAATAAAAAAAAAAAAAAATACAAAACTTTCGAAATAACCATAAAGTGTTAATGTTACTGTTTATAGTTGTTATTCGTTATCCATCGAGAGTAGTACAGTTTGAAGTGTATGTCAATTCACTGTTGTTTTGAACTTATTAGAGC
>BLSH010263576.1:610929-631459 GCA_018402905.1 Glandirana rugosa
TTCGGGACGGTCACCGGTTGTTTTCGAGACAATAATTTACCCTATCTGACTACCCATTTTGAAGAGGGTCTTCAATACGTTCAGTTCAAGGATTTTTGTTTAACTGTGATTTAGTACCGTCATCGAATGACATATTCTTCCACAGGATGGATTATGTTCATCGTCGCCCGTGTGAGTCACCGAAAGGTTCTCAAGGTTCCCTCCTAAACACAAAAATTTTATCTACTGTCCAGGTGAAATTCTACCCTTTATCATTGTAATACTCCAAACATCCTCCCAGGTACACCGAAAAAAATCAAGCATACTATTTTAATGAAAAATCCATGGACTTCGACAACCGGTCAAACAGAGAAGAGAGACATTAATAAAGTAATAAGTGCGCGTTTATACAGACAAACTGGCCAACAGCTTCAGGTACCTAAAAAGTAATTTTATCATACGAACTAAAAAAAGCCACATGGACCCTCCTACAAACCTCATAATGTTACTATTTCCCATCTTGAAGTGGGCCTGTCATCTATTTTAAAAACACAAATCCTCCCTTGGAACTCTTGGAAAACCACTAAGAGTGCCCGCTGCTACTTGTATTAAGTAGGACACCTTCTAATACAGTAAGCTACTGCCATGATTTAGTGTCAATTTGTTTTTAGGAACTTGACTTGCATAACGTCTGGGAGAAGTTTTACCCATCAGTCTATCCCATTTAATAACAGAGCTTTTGTTGGCCACTGGCAGGGCTTAGCCCAGAAGACAGGAAGGTTAGGGCCCTAGTAGTAAAGCTAAATAGGAAGGGGGCACAGAAAGGATTTTGGAGGATAATGGAGATACACGTAGACTCCTCGTGGTTCCTGCTTCTTTTTCATTTCATATGTTTAAAATGGTCACAGAAGACACAGGGTCACCTAATTGAGGGAATGTTTAATAGCTCTAACAACGTATTACTCTAACATTTACACTAGCCTAACCTAATCCTTCAAAACCAACCATTCAATTTGTACCCGAGTCCTGAATCCTTTTGTAGATAGCCCAAACCCAAGGGTAATAGTGCCCAGCTGTCACAGCTAAGGATCCCATGTTAGTTTTTCCACCATTAAGACTGCCAATGCCTGTCCCTGTGTAATTGTTTGTTTGTTTTTTAATCAGGTATATCAAATAACTCTAACACCTTATCACCCCAACGCTAACTTAACCAACATCTACCAAATCAACCCTTTGTTCTATACTCCATTCCTGAATCCTCAGCCTTCTGTTGATAGCCCAAACCCAAAGAAAACAGAGCCACCATTAAGACAGCCAATGCCAGTCCCTGGGTATTTATGCATGATCTTTTAAAATAGGTAAGTGTTTTCTTTTAGGTTTATGAATGTAAGAATATTTGATCAGAACAGTTTTTTGTTATTGTGATTACATAAGAAAGTTTAATTGATGTTTAATTCTGGTTTATAGGTAGCGGTAATCACAGCAGGCTCTTCCAGTACTGTTTTTTTTTACTTTGTGTTGCATTTGGCTGCTACTAATGAGGCTGATGAGCCCTGAACTCTTGAACTGTTTTCTTGGCACTTTGGCAGAACTTAGAAAATTCCAGAACAGTAGGGCACCTTCTCCATCCTTGCAGCTTATTGCAATGTAGCCATTACAAGGAAAGAAATCCCTTATAGTACGGAATTACTGCCTCTGGCAGGAAAGGGATACTTACTGTACAGAGGGCCTAGGAATTGGAAGCTTATGGGGCCTGAGCCACTGTCAGAGATTTGTGTGGCTCACCTGTGTCACCAGTGGTAGGCATGGGTCTGAGGCATGGGGGTTGATTGACTAAAGGCAAATAGACTGTTCGCTTTGCAAAAGAAGATGCACTTAGCAAGGGAATGTCCTTAGTCAATGGGGTGAAGCTCTTCTGACTTCCATCATTCAATCATGTCCATGCAAAAAAAGTTTCTTTGGAAAGTGAAGTTTCACCATATTCACTAAGCACTGGGGAAAATACCCTCGCTAAGAGTAATTTCTCTTTCAATGTAAATAGCCTATTTGCCTTTCGTAAATCAACCCCATTGAGTCTAAAGCCTCATAAACACGATTATAATATCGCACAAATAATTATCTGTTCTTTTTTTGCATGCTATTCTCATATCGAAAATGAAGAGGTTACTAAAGTTAAGAAATGAATGGAGCAGGAATGAAATGATAGGCGTAGTAAATACATGACAGGGGTGGAAGGAAGACCAGGCAGAACAGGTTTGAAAGGGGGTTTGGTTGAGGTAGTTTAGGGGTCTTACCGGATTGGATGGTGAACGGGGTGATGGGGAGGTGCTGTATAGTGTAGTCGAAGGGTGGAGTAATAGGGGCAGTCACTTGCATCAGGACATTGCGAAGAAGCGCCCTCCCACCCTCCCTATGCTTGAGGTTGTTATTAAGGGTTGGTTGGCGGTTGGGGTCCTTGACGAAGGTGTAAATATGGTATATTGGTGAAACGGTGGGACCCATCTCAGGTATGGAGTCCTCTGGTTAGTCTGGTTCCAGTTCAGATTGACCGGGTGGGTAAGGTGGTAGGAGTCTGTGGTCAGTTAGGATAGTCCTCGAGGCGGTGGTAGCGGCTGGGGACAGAACCTAACTTAAGGGTATCACAGATTCCAGAGTTATACGAGATGGTGCCGTTAAGGATCTGCAACTTTTCTTTCTTCCTTTCTTTATGTGGTTATAATGCTGATGTTAAATTGTGTTTGGTTTAATAAAAGGCCGAAATGGCCATTTAACCCCAATGCAGTTTCCGGTGTCATTATTGAAGAAAAGGTGGGGGTAACTGAAAGGATATATGATAGTTATAGTAGATGCAAGTGCGATCTGAACTACCCTAGTCAAGAAAATTCTTGTACGGCAGAATACAACTTCGGAAGTGATGTAATGCTTTTTATTGTATTGTATTCTTTAATTTTCAAGCATGCGTGGTCTTAGTCTTCTGATTTATTGTTAAGCCAAAGGTGATTTAAAGGGTCATTGTAATGATTCGATGAAGATTTTCTTTTGTTTGTTCACTTTGTTGCATTTGAATCAAAAAAAATATAACATTTTCATTTCAAAAATTATTAATTTGAATGTTTTGAATCGAAAAAAGAAACAGTACATTCAGAGGCGTAACTAGAACCTTCAGGGCCCCGGGGCAAGAAATTATGAAGGGCCCCCTGACCCCTGGCCAGGGCCCTTCCCACTTCCCACTGATCCTGGGGCCCTTTACGCCTATTGTGGGTCCCTTTATTACGGTGGTGCAGTGGGGCCCTTTCACAAGTTCTGCAGCAGGCCCCAGGGGGACCAGGGAAGCACACAGGGGCCCTGGGAACAGCAGAAGACACGTAAACTGGATAGAGGAAAATGGAGGAGATTGGGTCCTCTAAATGCCACCCCCACCATCCCTCCTATTCAGGTGTACAAGGGAGGCACATGGGCCCCCTGGACCATGGGGCCCGGTTGCAATTGCAACCCCTATCGTTACGCCCCTGAGTACATTCAAATATTCTGAATACGAGTTCCAGATACGTATTGAACGAATCAACCAAATTTAACTAAACGAAATAACTAGATTGACGCATCAAATTGAAACAAAACACATTTTTTCGTCATGCACATGTCTAGCCCTGCTTATAAGAGCTTATAAGCATCTAAAAGGGTGCAGCAGGTGGTACAAAAGGTTATAACTGTGGGAAATGAGCTGATGGCAGTGATAAAAGTTCAGTTGTTAGGTGGAGGTGTGATAGACTTCCCTGAAGAGATGAGTTTTTAGGGATCGCCTAAAGGCAGCCAGAGTAAGAGATAGCTGGACAGATTGAGGTAGAGAGGGGAGAGGCTCTAGAGAAGTCCTGGAGACGAGCATGGGAGGAGGTGACTAGGGAGCTTGAGAGAAGGAGGTCTTGAGAAGAGCGGAGAGGTTGGTTTTGGTGATATTTGGAGAAAAAGATTGTGGTGATGTAGCTCAGGGCAGAGTTGTGAATGGTTTTGTATGTTGTTGTTAGTGTTTTGAATTTAATTTGGGTAATCGGAAGCCAGTGGAGGGACTGGCAGCGAGGGGTGGCAGACACTGAGTGGTTGGTAAGGTGGATGAGTCTGGCAGCAGCAATCATGATGGACTGAAGAGGGCATAGTCTATGGAGAGGGAGGCCAATGAGAAGAGAGTTGCAATAGTCAAGGCGAGAGATAACAAGGGAGTGAATGAGTAGTTTGTTGGTTTCATTAGTTAAAAGGGGAATTTTAGAGATGTTACCGAGGTGCGGTCTACAAGCTTTTGACAGTGATTGGATTTGGGGCTGATAGGACAGTTCAGAGTCTAGGATTACACCTAGTACCCTGGTGTAAGGGGAGAGGCTGATAGTTGCATTATTGATCTTGATGGAAAGGTCAGGGGAGGAGGGCATGGGTGGTGGGAAATATTATCATCTCGGTTTTAGGGAGATTTAGAGTAAGAAAGTGATGCAACATCAATGCTTAAACATCTGATCTGAATTTCCGGGACGACGTCCATGAAAGTCGTCCCCTGTGCACGCTCCTGGCGCGCACTCACCGGCGGCAGCGTCACGCGCGCGTGGCCGCCACACGCTCCGTGGGCATGCCCGCGGCTCGGGTGGACTCGATGTCCGCCCGAGACTCGCGATCGCCTGTCAGAGCTGCAGAACGGGGAACTGCTGATGTAAGCACGGCAGTTCTCCGTTTTGTGACAAGGGACATAACAGATCTATTGATCCCTGTCACTGTGAACACAGTTAACCCCTTCACTGCCCCCTTAGTGTTAACCCCTTCCCTGCCAATGACATTTATACAGTAATCAGTGGCTATTTAAATTTCTGATCGCTGTATAAATGTCATTGGTCCCAAAAAAGTGTCAGAAATGTCCGATATGTCCGCCCCAATATCGCAGTCCCGATAAAAATCGCAGATCGCCACCATTATTAGTAAAAAAATAAATAATAATAAAAATGTGATAAATCAATTCCTATAGTTTGTAGACGCGATAACTTCTGCGCAAACCAATTAATATACGCCAATTTTTTTTACCAAAAATATGTAGAAGAATATAAATTGGCCAAACCAAATGAATATAAAGTTTATATAAACTTAAAGCGCACACTCCTAATGCCCTTGACGTTCCTTCTGTAAATTATAGTATATCTAAAGTTCTTACCCCTAATACCTGCAAAGTTTGTTCTATAAATTATAATATATCTAAAGCTCTTACTTGTAATTCCCACAAAGTTTTCCCTCTAGGTTAAGTATTTCTAAAGTTCCCATTCCTAATGCCCATGAAATTATCGATCTCGGGAGCAAACAAAAGAGGGTGGCAACATTCTTTCATACCTTGAGACTATGGAGAACGAATGTCGCCACCCTCTAACAGGAAGTCGGAACTCAGCAGCAAAAAAAGGAATTTGGAGATATGGAAAAGCTGAGAGCAATAGGAGGGACTTTTTTGGGTTAAGAATACATACTTGAATAGAATATATATTTTTTAAAGAGTTTAGCGTCACTTTATTAGACAAAACTCAGCCAGTGAGCTCCAGCTTATGGTGTATTTCTTTCTTTTTATCAGCATATCTTGCCCAATAATCTGATAGATTTACAGTATGCAGCTAGTGAATGATGCTGTCCATGGGGTCACAGTTTAGGTGTGTTGGTGGTGTAATGGTGCGGGGGATATTTTCTTGGCACACTTTGGGCCCCTTAGTACCAATTGAGCATCGTTTAAACGCCACGGCCTACCTGAGTATTGTTGCTGACCACGTCCATCCCTTTATGACTGCAGTGTCCCCATCTTCTGATGGCTCCTTCCAGCAGGATAATGCACCACGTCACAGAGCTCCAATCATCTCACCACTGGACAATGAGGTCCCTGCACTCCAATGGCCTCCACACTCCCCACATCTCATCCAATAGAGGACCTTTGGGATGTGGTGGGACGGGAGATTGGCATCATGGATGTGCAGGCGACAAACCCGCAGCAACTGCGTGATGCCATCATTGTCACTATGGACCAAATTCTCTGAGGGACGTTTCTAACACCTTGTTGAATCTATGCCATGAAGAACTAAGGCAGTTCTGAGGGCAAAAGGGGGTCCAACCCGCCACTAGTAAGGTGTACCTAATAATGTGGCCAGTGAGTGTATATTGCATAGACACTATTCCAGTCAATGCTCAAATTAGAACAAGGTCAGGGCAGGGGAGACCCAGGCATCCATCAATAATCAAAACCAAATATATACAAATATCAATGACCCAATTCATAGTGAAATCATGACCATAAGTGAATAAAAATCAATAATTCACATCACTCTGCATTGTGTTTCGTGTTCTCAAATGCATAGCAAACAATGGCAGCCAATGTGAATAAATCAACAAAAATATAATTTACAAAATTAAAAAAATAATAGGAAAAAAGTCCTGGGGCACCCGTCCCTGCATACCTGTCAATGGGTACACATCCGCTGTATGGAATCACCTGGATGGAATCTGATGTGTACCCGCTCACTTTCAAGGGCTACCTGCATGCAGCTCAGCGGTAGTAAAAAACGGTTGAGGGTCCATGTAAATGGGACTTTAGACCACATGTGTTGAACACAAGGCTCACGGGCTGAATCCGGCCTGCCAGACCATTTCACGTGGCCCTCGCACCTCCCCTGCAGCTGTGGCACCCCTCATCTTTGCCCCTATCTTGTCTCAGCAGTTGGCAACAGAGGGGAGGACAGAGCTCCTCCACCAGATGCTGTGCTTTTCCATGCAGCTGCGGAGAGGCTCGTCTCTGCCATCCTCCCGTCTCAGCAGCAGAGTGGAGGACAGAACTCCTCCTACAGATCCTGTGCCTCTCTGTGCAGCCACAGCACCCCCATGTCTCCACCTTACCTGGTCTCAGCATTCAGCAGACTCCAGCCCTGGTGCTCCTCCTGACCCTGCACTTTTTTGCTTCCCAGCTCCGCCCCGCACTTTCTTCCCGGTAGCAGCACATGTGATATGAGGGAGGGTGGGGGATGCTTGTTTTCTGATGGTGGGTGCTCTGGATATCTAGTCTTACAGATACAACTTGCTCTTTTAGGGTGTCCATAATGCAGATGAAATTGAGTTTGACACCCCCACTTTAGAGTCTTTTAAAGTTTACATCACGCATTGTACAACTACTATCATTAACGGTCTGTGAGTGATAGCAGTGATTATAGGAGTCAGAAGCCATCTCTGACCCTTTCCTGAGTGATTTATTATGTGATGATTCACTCTCAGCATTTGGTTTCCTGTGTTTTTTTCAGTAGTTTGGAGTTTATGTTTTGCCTTTGCGGTATTCATTGTAAACTGCTGAATATGTCTGTAGGTTGCATCATGTTGTGGGTGTAATTCCATTCTCATTCGGTCTTGTGACTCCTGACGTGCAGAGTGACTTACTTCTCCTTAAAGGCATCTCTAAGCCTTTGGATTGCACGTATAAATACACAGACACGTACTTACACTGTCTTTTTTCAACCTTATCAACAATGTCACTATGATAGAATAGTGCAGCCTTATCGCTCCCGTGTTAATTGGTTTTTGAATATTTACTTGTATTCTCTCCCTGTCCTAGCACACATCTGGCTGTAAGGCCACCCAATGACCCTCTGAGCTCATTGCTCATAAGTCTGAAGGGCTCAATCCAACTAGCGGTGCCATTCAGAGAGCATTTGCCAGGAGATCAGGAGGTGTTGCTTGCTTTAGCTGTAACCCCTTAATCCCTGCACCAACATGCCGCAACCACTTGCATTGCACATGGTTGCGGGACGTGGCCCCCTTAAAGTGTTACTAAACCCAGTAATATGAAAATAGTTCATCTGCCCCCCGCCCACAGTGCCCACGGCTTTATAAATCTTCTTTTTACATTAAAATACTGCCACTACTACCAATACCTTTTTGGCTGATCTGTATACCACTGCTCATGATAAACTGCACAGTTTCTCCAGTGTTGAGAGTTCAGGTAGGATGAGGTTTCCACTACAGCCTGTATACATGCCCATATGTGTGATGTCAATATCATGTGACCTGGCTAGCTCTGAGAACAAGGAAATGTTCTCTCCAGCAAGTGAGAAAGTGAGAAAAACTGAGCATGTGCAGCTTTACTACCCTCACGGTGTATTATCTGGGCTTGGCAAGAGAGACCCTGCAGGAGGGGAGGATCTGTGCATACAGGATCAATACACAATACAGAAGATTAACACTTTAAGTTCCACAGTGAGTATAACAAGCATGCTATTCTGCACGTAGCACCCCCTGGTAAGTGGGAGCTAGTGTGATTCGATTTTTGGTAGGTGAAATTTTAGTCAGGCCTGCTGATGTGCAGGCCTGATTGTTTTTGTTTCTGGGCTGGTAGTGGCTCAGGGAGGATTTAGTGATTCACAGATGAGGTCACCAGGACTTCCCACTTCTTTCTAGAAACTGGAAGAAGGTTTCTGGACAGAGAGCTGGGAGGGAGGTAAAGCCATCTGGAGTATTCTGAGGAGCCCTGATTGGTCCCCAATCTGGATTGGCAGGGGGCAGGCCTCCTTAAATACTTAAGGGTTAGCCCAATCTGGGAGGAGTTTGGGTGGAAGAGCTGAGGTGTAGTTGAGGTTGCTGAGGCTTCACCTGGGAGGGAACCCCCAGTCTGGGGGGGGTGACCTTAAGGCCTGGGCTCGGGTGCAGCCAGGAGGAGAGGAGAGAGATTCTGGAGCAGCACAAGGGAGCAGGAGAGCAACAGACAGCGCTATTGGAGAGGCTCAGTCAGAACACCAGGTGGTTGGTGAATGGCACACAGCCTGGGAAGCTGTAGAGGCATGCCGGAATGGATTGGGGTGAGAGACAATCTGGGAAGGATGCAGAAGTCAGAAAGGGATTGTGGTGTCATGGTGGCAGTGAAGAAGGCCAATGCAGCTGGAGCAGCTGACAAGGCCTGGAGCAAGAGGGTGGGCTGGGAGTAGTAGTCCATCAGGCCAGCTAGCACAGTAGTGTACCTACACACTAGGGGACCAACTGTCCCTACCCATAGCGGGTGGTTCTGAGGCTCTGCGCGCAGCATGGCAGGCCTCAGGGCTGGCCCAAGACATTGTGCTGCATGGGTCCAAGAATGAAATGCTGCCCTACCCCCAACAAAAAAAAAAAATAAAACAAACAAAAACAAAGTACCCGCCTGTTCTGTGACTGCAGGTGCGGTATGTATGTGATTGAGGGCAGTGTGAGCAGATGGACCACTATACTCAGCCACCCCTAAGGGGGCCATTGACTATTTTACTGTTGTGGGTTTAGTAACACTTTAACTGGAATGGGTTGTGTTCAGTGAGTGCTATGCTGCCACAAGTGACAGAGGGTATCATTTTTGCCACAGCCATGGCATGTGTACACTATGGGCTGCTGCCCCTGCAGTTTCACCTCTACTGCCGGCCCTTTAAGGGGTTTGCTATGCTGTGAGGCGGGGTGGAGCTTATGAACATGTGACCGCCATGATTGGCTGTCACAGCGGTCACAAGATCGAAAAACTCCCGATCGCAAGGAGTGATCAGAAGTTTTCCGTGAGCCACCGGTCACTCAGCACAGCACTGTTGGCGCTACTGTACACAAATATGCGGCTTCTCGGTGCCAGGGCCGCATATTTGCGTGCGATCGGTGCCTAGAGGTTAAGGGAGTGGCAGTTGGGAAGCGGTAAGAGCACAGCTCAACCGCAGGGTTTTACTGCCTCACAACGTCATGTGTGAACAAACCCTAACAGATACTCAAAATTCCCAAGACTTGTATTAAAGTGGTAGTCAACCGCAGCTTAAAGAAAAATAAAATCCCCCACAAGGCACTGTCACATCTGAAGGCGCTTCCATCTTCACCCGCTCTTCCTTCCGGGTTCATGGACTGTGTGAGTGGCCAGAGCAGCGATGACGTCACTCCCATGCATGCGTGCGTGAGCTGCCATTTGAGCTGGACTCTGAAGGAACGGCACAGGTAGCGGACATGGGGGGGGGGGGGGGGTTTTACCGCCCCCCCGAAAAAAAAAAAATTGGCACCAGTGGTCACTGCCTACCATGCTTTTTTTGAACTGTTTGAGGAATTCTGTTTCAAATATTTTATTGGGTTTTATTTGCAAAGAAAAAATGCTTAACATGTAAATGAAGATAGTAATGCATTTGGGGGTACAATAACTGTGTACAGTAGGGTACAGTTTTGAGGAATATGAATTACATTGGTCTGTGGGTTCAGAAACAATTGAGAAGAAATGATAAATATTCGTGAAGGATAGAAACCCATCAAATTTAGGTGGTATTTAGCAAGTACAGGTTGGGAAGTTTTATGGGACAAGAACTATCTATCGACTTGCTAGTGAGTTATTCAATGGAGTGTTAATGGGTAAGATACACAAATCCACCCTCTGGCCCAAGTTCCGGCTAAGTGGCTTGGCTCAATCCAGTGGGTAGTATTACTCGACAGGCAGGACCTGGTGTCTTATGTGATGGGAAAGAACCCAGGGTAAGGTGGGTACCCGGGTTAAGGTATATGGGCAGACTGGGTTTCGGTTAAGCCATAGAGGATAGATAGATTACGAAATCAGGAGTGTGGGAAGAAGGTGAGGGAAGGGAAGAGGGTATAGGGGGTAGGGGGGTGTTTTTGCAGCTCCTCTCTACCTATTTCTTTAGCCGTGATCCACAGGCCTGCACCTGTGCCTCTGGACTCGTCCTAAAGTCAAATAATGGCGGGATCGGCTTGCTTTCTTATGCCAGCCGTGGTCCGCAGGTATATGGACAGGCTGGGGTAGTGGACAGGCTGGGGGTAGTATATGGACAGGTTGGGGTAGTATATGGACAGGCTGTGGTAGTATATGGACAGGCTGGGGTCAGTGCGCCCTAGGCGACTGCCTACTCCGCCTAGTGGTAGAGCCGGCCCTGGGCATGGTAGACAAGGAGGGAGACTTCCAAGCTTTCGCTCAGGATTGTTTGGCTGCCATTGTGACAAAGAGCATGAGTTTCAATTGTCACTGTCTGAGGAATTCATAAAGAGTGTCTTAGGCAGGCCATACACGGTTCGTACAATGGGTGCTACTTGGGTACAATCAGCATGTCAGGTTTTGCCTGCTATTATCCCTAGCAGCTGCTATAGCCACTAGCATTAATCACAGTCTTCTCCCTTCGGGGACGCTTCCCCCGCCCTCCCTCGCCCACCGCCGGGAGAAGACAATGGCACGACAGTAGGGATTCGCCAACTGTCTGTGTTGATGGGGGAATTGAGCGGAAAGAAATTTGCTCCGTGTGTAGTGCCCTCTACAGTAGGTAGGTGTTAGAGTGAGATTTTTGCTAGGTGAGGCAAATTTAGTCAGGCCTGATTGTTTTGATTCTGGGCTGGGAATGGCTCAGGTGACTGGATGATTCACAGTTGGTGTCAACAGGCCCTCCTACTTCTTTCCAGAAGCTTCTGGTGTTTTCTGGGAAGAGAGGTGGGAGGGGCGGTGTGGCCATCTGGGGTATTCTGAGGAGAAAACGAAAAACTCTTTCCTGCGCTTAAAGAGAGTGGCTTCTCAAAGGTGATAATCCAAGCCTTGCGCTTGGGAGCTTCGGATAGTACTTTCTGCCCTTGGTAGACTGAGGAGGTCCAGACACACTAAAGCAGAAACACAGAAACAAGGGCGCACTGGCCTAGCGCAATATTGAATTTATTAAAATTCAATGGACAATGCAATGTTAAGACTTATAATTTTGCATTAAAAATGAGTGAACCCAGAGTGTCAGGAATAGTGAAGGACTCTCGAAGTGGGGAGGACCAAGGTGGACCTCGAAAAGCGTCAGCCGGCCTATATGGGATACCATTTTTATGTGGCATACGAGATTACCGATGTGAAACTTATGTGTACCGATATGCTTTTAATATGAGCTCATTTGTGAGCATGTTTTTATGACTTTTATTAAATTCAATATTGAGGATGATGCGCTAGGCCAGTGTGCCCTTGTTTCTGTGTTTCTTCTTTAAGGTATTCTGAGGAGCCTTGACCAATCCCCAACCTGGATTGGCAGGGGGTAGGCCTCCTCAAATACCCAGGGTCAGCCCAGTCTGGGAGGAGAGTTCGGGTGGAAGTCTGGAGATGTGATAGTGTGGAGGCTGTTGCAGCCTAGGAGAGAGCACTATCGGAGAGAGATCTTCAGTGAGGAGCTACAATTGACAGGAGTTGGTGAGCGACACACCCTGGGATACTGGAGGAGGTATGCCGGAGCAGATTGGGGTGAGAGACTATCTGGGAAGGATGCAAAAACCAATGTGGGACTTTGGTGTTGTTGTGGCAGTGGAGGAGACTGTTGCAGCTGGAAGAGCTGGCAGGGCCTGGAAGAGGATGGGCTGGGAGTTGTAGTCCATCAAGCTAGTTAGCACATTGTATTTTGCTACACTTTGGGGGAGAGTGGTCACTGCCTGTAAAGGGCGGTCCGGAGGTCCTGCTTCAACTATAGCAGGCCTCACCGCGTGCTAACTAGGCCAGAACCAAGTGACGATGCAGGCGTGAGGAACAAGGAGTAAAACATGCAGCAAGTGTCAGTGCTGGAGTGAAGATGGAGAAGTGTATATACGGAGGTGTATATAGAGGTCCCACGTAAAAAACTGTTTGATCCTTGGGCATCCCATAATCATCCCTACCCCATCCAAGTTCAAATCTCCTAATAAAAAAAACAAAACAAAGTACCAGCCTGGTCTGTGACTCCGGATGAGAGGAAAAAGTGTGACTGAGGGCAGTGTGATCAGGTGAACCACAGCTTTCAGCAACCCCCAAGGGGGCATTGGCTACATGTATATGGTCGGCTTTAGACAAGCTTTAGAATCACATTGCTCCTTTGCACGACACATTTTGGTGTGAGCAACTACGTCCTGTCCTTCAAGGGTTTTTTGTTTTTTGAATATTTATGTAGCCAATGCCCCCCTTAGGTGTGGCTGGTTGTTGTGGTTCACCTGATCACACTGCCCTCAATCACACTTTTCCGCACATCCAGAGACACAGAACAGGCTGGTACTTTGTTTTGTTTGTTTTTTTTTTATTAGGGGATTTGAACTTGGATGGGGTAGGGATGATTATGGGATGCTCAAGAATTGAGCAGTTCTTTACGTGGGATCTCTATATACCCCTCCGTATATACACTTCTTTATCTTGCTCCAACACTGACACTTGCTGCACGTTACACTCCTTGTTCCTCTATCCTGCACAACACTTGCTTCTCACAGGTGAGACCTGGAAAGATATTTACCAGGCCTCCTTCTTTGGCCTAGCTAGCACATGGTGAGGCCTGTAGTTAAAGCAGGACTTCTGGACCGCCCATTAGAAGCAGAGGTTAATAGCCCCCAAAGTGTAGCAAAGTACTCTGTGCTAGCTAGTGCGATAGACTACTACTCCCAGACCACCTTCTTCCAGGTCCTGTTAGCTCCTCCAGCTGCAACAGCCTTCTTCACTGTCAAAGCAAGATCAAAGTCCCACACTGGCCTCTGCACCCTTCCCAGACTGTCTCTCACCTTAATCTGCTCCAGCATGCCTCCTCCGGTATCCCAGGGTATGTTGCTCACCGACTCCTGACACTTGTAGTTCCACAATGAAGATTTCTCCCGATAGTGCTCTATCCCGCTGTCCTTTCCGCTCTGCCTTGCGCTTCCCACCAGGATCTCATTCCTCCTAGCTGCAACCTGGCACTCCAGGATGCCCCCCCCCAGACTGGGAGCTTCCCCTAGGCTGCGGCAGCCACCACGCTATAACATCTTCAGACTTCCACCGAACTTCTCCTCCACCCACTGGGCAGACCACAGTATTTAAGGAGGCCTGCCCCTTGCCAGTCCATATTGGGGATTGGTCAGGGCTCCTTAACTTACTTCAGAAAGCCTTGCCTCCTCTTCCTATCCCCTTTTCCAGAACTTTCTGGAGAAAAGGGGAGGAGTAATCGAGGGGTGTTTCTTCCTGCAGTCCCCAGCTCTCCCTGGGCCACTCCCCTGCCCAGAATAAAAAAAAATAGACCTGCATTTAAGTCAGGCCTGACTAAATTTGCCTCACCTAGCAAAAACCTCACTTTAACACCCATAGGTGTGTGCAGGGGGTGTGCTAGGTGTGCCTGGGCACACCCTAATCACTCTGTGCGGTGCAGACTCCACCTACTTCCCGTGCTTCCCCCTTCTCTCCTCTCCCCTTGGCTGCTGCGTAGAGGTTTCAGGATGGAAAGCAGTGGAAAGGGCTAGTCAAGATGTCATTTACCGGCCCCTTCCTTTTCTAAATGAACACAGCGAACACACTCACTCACTGTATTCATTCACAAACTGAAGCATAGTAAACACAGTTTGCTATGCTTCAGTGTGTTTGAGACTAGGGGTGCAACACGTCGAGGTTTGACAGCTTCACCGTGACGCACTTCCGCTTGCACCGAACACGGGGAAAACTCTAGGACCATTTGATGTGGAGTCTCCCCCAAAATCCAGACCCTTATCCGAGCATGCAACCTGGCTGGGCAGGATAGGGGAGAAGGACGAGCACTCCCCCCCCCTCCTGATCCGTACCAGGCTACATGCCCTCAACATGGGGGGTGGGTGCTTTGCGCCACCCACCCCAAAGCACCTTGTCCACATGGGGTCTGCAGGCGGGGGGCTTATCAGAATCTGGAAGCCCCCTTTAACAAAGGGGCCCCCAGATCCTGACCCCCCCATGTGAATGGGTATCGGGTACATTGTACCCCTACCCATTGAAATAATAAACAATATAAATCACCGCACTTGGCTTCAAATGTAATATAATCCTTGGGATGAATGATCATTTAAATGTCCACAGTCTATTGGCATCTATAAACCATCCCAAAGAAACGGTGACAACAGTGCTTGTGCTCAATCAAATCAGGAAGTTGCTGTTGATGGCCGTTACCTATTGGCTGAAACGCGTCGAGGTTTGACAGCGTCACCGTGACGCACTTCCGCTTGCGCCGAACACGGGGAAAACACTAGGAGCCTCTACAAACGGCCGTTACACAGCAACCCTTTGAGGGCTGATTTCCCCATAAACAAATCGGCTGCCTTTATGTCCAGTGCCAGGATTTACGGGCACCAACAAATGTGAGTTTGTTTTTTAAAGTTTTAAAAGTTTAATACATTTTACCCAACGTTATTTGCACTATGAGGCTTTTCTCTTTATATATGAGGGTATACTTAATGGAATAGCTCCTGGAGGTGTGGAACGCTGGAACATCCACAGGGGACATCCCCCTATAGGCTTTATCTGGCCACACTAGAGATAGGTGGTCACCGGAGAAGGGGTGAGTGGACATCCATGTGGGGCACACAGAGCATGGCTGGAGCACCAATGTTTGATTGAGCACAAGCACTGTTTTCACCGTTTTTTGGGTTGGTTTATAGATGCCAATAGACTGTGGACATTTAAATGATCATTCATACCAAGGATTATATTGCATTTGAAGCCAAGCGCTGTGATTTATATTGTTTATTATTTCAGTACGGCTATTGGCCAATTTTTATCACTGCAGCTGGTTATACTTGATATTAGTACAATTTGTAGTCCTGGGCGCTGAAGATATTTATTATTTTGTATTTACTCCTACCCACTGACCAAAAAAGTGTCAAAAAAGAAAAAAACACAGGAGACAATTAGTGAAAAGTCCTTTATTAACCTCTTGCTTACTGGGCACTTAAACCCCCCTCCTGCCCAGACCAATTTTAGGCTTTCAGCGCTGTCGTATTTTGAATGACAATTGCGCGGTCATGCGACGTTGTACCCAAACAACATTTTTATCATTTTTTCACACAAATAGAGCTTTCTATTGGTGGTATTTGATCACCTCTGCAGTTTTATTTTTTGCGCTATAAACGAACAAAGAGCGACGATTTTGAAAAAAGAACAATATTTTTTGCTATGATAAATATCCAAAAAAAAATATAAAAAAGAAAATCATTCATCAGTTTTGGCCAATTTATATTCTTCTACATATTTTTGGTAAAAAAAATCGCAAACGGCGTATATTGATTGGTTTGCGCAAAAGTTATTGTGTCTACAAACTGTGGGAATTGATTTATGGCGTTTTTACAATTTTTTTTTTTTACTAGTAATGATGTAATGCTATTTTTATCGGGACTGCAATATTGGGGCAGACATGTCGGACATTTTGACACTTTTTTGGGAACAATGACATTTATATAGCAATCAGAAATTTAAATGTCCACTGATTACTGTATAAATGTCATTGGCAGTGAAGGGGTTAACCTGCAGGGGGCAGTGAAGGGGTTAACTGTGTTCCCTGTATGTGTTCTGTGTGGGGGCGGGGCTGGTCGAGACATAACAGATCTAACTGATCCCAGTGACAGGGATCAGTAGATCTGCTATGTCCCCTTCACAGAACGGAGAACCGCCGTGTTTACATCGGCGGCTCCCCATTCTGCAGCTGCTACAGGTGATTGGCGGGTGTCGGGCGGACCTGCGGACACGCCCACGCAGTGTGCGGTGGTCGTGAGAGCGCGCCGCCGCAGGCTGCGAGTGCGCGCGGGGAGCGTGCACAAGGGGAGGACGTCCATGAACGCCCTCTGGGCATTTCAGAGCCGTGCTGTAGCCGTCTTTCGGCTATAGCGCGGATCTGAACTGATTAAAAAGGAAAAAAAAACCTGTCCCCTGATGTAATCCATCGTCAATCACGGTGCGCGATGACCCCCCAAAAAAAACCTGAAACAGCTCTTCCCCGATGGGAGGGCTGCTGCCATCTGATCTCTTTTTGCTTTGACAGTTTATTTATAGTCAAGGGTGACTCTGCCCCCTCTGATGTCACATGAGGTCAGAAGGGGGCGGGATCACCCGCCTACGTCACCAGGTGGTCCTCGCCCTTGCATATAAATAACTGTCAAAGCAAAAATAGATCAGACAGCAGGAGCCCTCTCATCGGGGAGGAGCTGTGCGCACCGTGATCTCAGTGCATTATGGGGCGCACTGCGGCGGGTGAACTCGCCGTGAGCGGCCCATAATGTTCTAAGTTCAGCGAACGCCCGATGTTCAAGTGGAGCTTACGTTCGACTCGAACATCTGGCCCATCCGTAGTGTCAATCTGAGAAGACGACTGTCGGCTGTCAAATGGAAGGGATTGGGTAGCTGTACAGCTTCACGCACACCCCTAAAATATATGCTCCTCACCATCCTTGTCAGGGGAAATTCAAGTAAAAACAGGAAGACTTTTAGGGTACCGTAATATACATTTTTAGGTTCTCCCTATAGCATATGGTAGCAAATCTTCACTTTATTTTTAAGTCGGGTCCATTTGAACCCCTTCCCATTCCTACCAAAATCCAAAATGAAAAAACTGTTGTGGCTACGGACATATTTTATATATTGGTACAACATCTGCTGTGTGACAGACTTGGGAAAACAAAAGAGAGCCTAACAAAAGAAGATATATCAGTTCATTAGTTACTGTACTTAATTCTTTTAGCACACAAGGGTGGGTGCCTTCTAGACAAGGTGCTCTGTCTGACTTCATTTCATTGAGATATATCAGCTCCTGTTCCTGTGTTAGGGTAATAATATTAGATTAATGTTAGGTTATCTCTATCTACCTTGTTATCTGGCATTGGCTGCTGATCTGTAAAGACAGCTGACTTCCACCAGCCTCCAGATGATGCCCCAGTATTATTTTTCCCTTTTAAGCCTAATACACACAGACCGAATGTTGGTTTAGTAGAAACTGGCCGACATTTCAGCCCATGTATACTTCAGCCAGTCGGACAGAAGCCGGCCATCCAACCGGCTTCTGTTGATAGAGCATGACCGAAAAAGGTCTGCCGTTCGGCTCCCGATCAGCGCTTTCAGCCTGAGAATGTTGACCGGAGTGTTCTGGCAGGGGGCCGCCCCCCTGTCAGAACACAATAGCACAGTGGGGGAAATCACTGTACTAACATCCGATTGTTAGTACAGTGGCTCCTCCGGAGCTGTGAGTTTTTGTTTATTGTTAATGGCACCCCAAATGCTGTTAGCAGACATGCGTTTTGCTGCGTGGCAAAGGCACTACAAATATGTCTAAACCTGCGCTGAAGGCGAGCAATGCTCTACCCCCACAAAGATTCTGGGGCTTCTTTGGTGTGTTTGTCGTACGTAGGGCAGCTCATTAAAGTTAATGGGTTGCCCTATGCGCAGAAACGTGCAAATAGACAGGCACGGTAATGTGTATTTGCACTGTGTAAAGTATGAATAGGCCTTACCTAACTTCACACGTGTGAATGCACCCTGCCCATGATTACCTGTGAGAAAGCAATGGGAGGCTGCTGGCTCTCGCAGCTAATCGTGATTACTTGCATGTAATTTTCCTGTGTGATCTCAGCATGAGTGATTACATGAGGGCAGGTGTGATTAGCTGTGAGAGCCTCCCATTGCTTTCAATGGGGCTGCCTACTCGCAGCTAATCACGGGAAGCCCTGCTGTGTGAATGCAACCTTAAGGCCTCATACACACGGACGTTTTTTTGACGCCGGCGTTTTCTGGCGTTTTTTTGCAGCTCTCCATGTTAGTCAATGGCCCCATAAAAACGTTGGCGTTTTTGAGCTGTAGATGGCGTCGGCATTAGTGAGCTGAAAGTAGAACCCACGGCCATCGCGTTCTGAGGCTGTAACGCTTTGGCATTTTTTGACGCCGACGCCGCAAAACGCCAACAAACGCCAACTAATATTGTACCGGCGTTTTCCGGCGTTTTTTGACGCCAACGTTTTTAGGTTGAAAAATAGCAGAGGGATGATTTTTTTTAAAAAAACGCCTATTGACGCCGACGCTCACTTATGCTCACTGACGCCGATGCATAACGCCGAAAAACGCTGATTTTTTTTCCTTGACGTCGGGCCTGACGTTTTGTTGATTTTTAAAGATACGCCCATGTGTATGAGGCCTAAACTGGCCATAAATGGTGCATGGCTGAATTAAAAAAAAAAACTGAACCACGTCCCCCATTCACACGGGAATTCTCCCCGCTGTGTCATTGTATTCTGACAGTGGGACTCTCTCACTGTCAGAATACACTTGTTGGAAGGGGGTAGAAGAGTGGTTATCAGTCACGTCCTCCATGTTTCCCTTCCTGTTGGGCACCAAGCAATGGTCACACGAGAGGCCTACCCCGGGAGGTAGGTTCTTCTGGGCTACGCTAGACACCTATGACAGGTTCACTTTACTACACGTGGGGTACTTTTACTTCTGTGACATTTTCATCAGTGTCCTGAGACAAGGCTGAGGCTGCTTTGGGGGAATACTCAACCTTAATGCAGGACCCTACTCTTAGAGATGAACGGTACACCATGTATTTCTGCATTGCAACTGTTCTCCAGTTAACTCTCAAGTCCCCGTGACAATGTACACCTTCATCCTAACTTGCATTTAGGCAGGACATGCTGATGTCCACATCCTCCTGTCCAGTGTATTCCACTATCATTCCCCAGTAGCGGAGTGGGCCCCAATGTGCACTTCACTTAAAGCGGTAGTAAACCCCCCACTACTGTTTTTACCTACAGGTAAGCCTATAATAAGGCTTACCTGTAGGTAAAATGAATATCTCCTAAACCTACATGGTTTAGGAGATATTTGCCCTGCATGCAGTCGTTGACATTAGCAGTGCATGCGCTCTGAAGATCCGGCGGAGGCGGCCGGCAACTCAGAGCTGGCTGCCGGAATGAAGAGCTCCCGCGCACACGAGCAGGAGTGACATCACGCGGCTCCGGCCACTCACAGCGCCGGAGTCGCGTACCCGTAAGAAAGAAGAGGACCATCATGTCAGCGTCCTTAGCGCTGACCGACTCGGGCATCAGGGGCCTCGTTCTAAGGTAAGTATTTCATAATATGTTAGCATTGGATGCATACTAACATATTATGCTATTGTCTTGCAGGATTTTTTTTTTCAGGCGGTTTTCTACCGCTTTAACTCTTGAACTCTGTACCTCTGTACAGGATGAGAACCTCTGTAGCGCAAATCTGCTCCCATTGCTCAGGGAGAAAGACCGCTGTCAGAAGGAGCGTTGACCACATCTCCCTCACTGCTAAAGGCCTTTCCACCTGCAGAAGGTACACGTTACCGACAGGCTGCTTGTTAGCCCCGTTACCCTCTGTAACCAATGGTGTGTTGACACTGCATTACTTTCATACTGATGTCTTCATACCCCAAGCACTTTAGTGACCTGAACTATGGAATGGTGCCAGTTACTGGCTTGTGAGGAGACTTCTATCATAGAAGTTCGGTCATTGACCGTGGTAAGGTATCAAGTCCAGTGATTTCACGAACCCCATACTTCTGTAGTCATACTTTCATTACGTCACAGTTGTGTGGTAACCAATGTCTCCCATTGCCCCGATTGTTCGTCGGACAGCCATTGCACATGGAAGACGTCCACCTTTCCGGAAATCGTCACTCCCTCTACACCAGTTGCGAGGAAGACTGTCGCCAGAAAGAGGGACTCGTTACCCTCGTCTAAACGCGATGTCTCCAAGAGTAGGACATGTCTCCATGTCTCAAGTTCTCAATTTCGCCATCTTTTGGCGGACTTTTTTTTTTAG
>BLSH010263576.1:641991-694396 GCA_018402905.1 Glandirana rugosa
AGTAACCGGTAACGTTTTATAACAGCTCTTTAAGGAACTAATGAAAGTGTCGTAAGGGTCACCGTCCACACGCCGTCCGTGACGTGGACAGTCAGTGCCACCTAATCACTATTACTCGGAGATATTAGGTTTCACTAGTGACTGCGGTCGTTTTGTTCAGAAGAGAGATAGAGGATGGGTCATATCACTTACTCGGATAATTCACAGTTACAGTAGGTCGCTACATTAAGAGTGGACACCACAATACCACCGACGCCGTGTGAATGTCGCTCTAGACACCTAACATATTAAAAGATAACCTCCCCTATATTGTTGGGCCGTACTAGTTTCAGACCTTCTACGTTGTGTCTCCCCATTGAGCGATCATGAACAAGTATCTACACGACGACCGACACAGACACCCGGCTAATTACGCAAACAATGAAGTAAAAATTTTGTCATGAAGGTCAATAAAAATAACTTTGCATCCTTATAAATGTCTTTTACAACCAAATGAAGTAACAAACGCATTAATCGGCCCACAGACACAGCCAGCAGCACATCTATGAACAAGTACTAGCGAGTTACCCCTCTGTGTTGCATCTTCCAGACTTTGATCATGCCGGGTTGTTATATCCCCTCCAATAGAAAATTATACAATCCACAGATCTCGCTGTAAGTGTGCCGCAGCCACCATAACACCACAGGTGAGAATTACATCGCTGGATGACATTGACACTTAATAGGCTCATTCACTATACTGGGTAGGAGATAGAGAGAAGACTTGTTTTGCTGGCGTCAGTGATCACTTTGGATTATAGAGGCTCATTATCACTAATCCACCGTGACTGACAGGTGCAGTGCCTGCCGCACACCTGCCACTGGGAATGCTGTGAAAGTAATCAAGGAATTTCTCGACAATATTTTGCAATGGCCAATGAAGTAAATGCTAACCTTAGACATGGGATGACAGCCAAAAATGTCACTTTAGGGAGATTTACTAAAACTGGAGCACTTAGAATCTAATGCAACTGTGAGTGGTAGCCAATCAGCTTCTAACTTCAGCTTGTTCAATTAAGCTTTGACAAAAAAACCTGAAGGCTGATTGGTTTCTGTGCCGAGCTGCACCAAATTTTGCACTCTCCAGTTTTAGTGAACCCCATTGTGTCTATGGGGTGCTTGCATGACCAACCAACACACCGTAATGTTGGAGCAGAATGAGGTTAGAGAAATCTGATCAATATTGTTCCTCTTGCTATAAGACAGAGTTTTCTTTTCGTCCCCTGTAAGCCGAGAGTCAAGAAGAGCTTGCAGGCCACATATCTGTAAACAGATAAAAATAGCTAGTTAGGCGCTGTCCTAGCCAGCAAGCTGGGAGTTAATGCCTTCTTTGGTCTTTTGGTGGGTTCTTATGTAGGTCCAGCCCACTTATCCTCTGATACATAAATATGTGACATGGTCCGGTACAAAGAGGCCCCAAGAGAGATCCAGTGAAGAGTCGACAATAAGTCTTCATTAGAGAGCCGAGAGGTCCAAGGCCTGCGTCAGGTCCGATCCCTATAAGGGAATGAAATGGAGGACAATACCTGCGAGGAGCAGAAGGATTTCTCTCATCACTGCCTGGATGTAAAGTCATCAGAACCTGGGGTTCGCCCCGAAGACACAAGCTCTCTGTTGGACACTGTGTTACATGATCATTACCTTTGCAGGAATGCAGTCCACATAGCCTGTAGTTAGTTAGGGAATTTGGGAAGAATTATGCCTTTGAATTTGGAACATTGTTCCTGCCTTGTCTGAAATTACTGAAAGGGGTGTTTTGCAATTAACCAGCACACATAGTCCACCAAGTGGGTCTTAGACACATTGGGGTATGAAAACATTGGTGAGGAGTAGTGTGAAGACACAAGTGGTTACCTATGGTAACGGGTGTTCTACAGCAGCTTTTCAATAGCGTGTACCTGTTATAGGTGGAACAGCCTCCAGCAGCGAGGGAGGTGTTGTTGGTACTCCTTCCCCAAGTGATCCTTCTCCCCGAGCAACATGAGCGGATTCACACAACAGAGATTCCCATCCTGCACAGAGGTACGGAAATTCAAGAGTTAAGTTCAGGTGTGGAGCCCGAGCAGGGTACATGGAGGGGCCCACTTTCCTAATGGGGGATGATAGTAGAAAATGCTGGAAAGGTGAATGTGGACAGGGTTCAGCATGCCCCTCATAAATGCACATTGTAGAGAAGGAGTACATTGTCACAGGGACCTGAGAGTTAACTGGAGAAAAGCAAGTGTAAATGATGTATGTTTATCTCTGAGAGAAGAGGCCCGCCTTAAAGTCAAATATATATCCAGGGCATTGATGAAAACGGCACAAAGCCAAGGTACCTCGTGTATAGTCAAGTGACCCTGTACAAGGTGCCTAGCATAGCCCAGAAGAACCCATCCCGGGGTAGGCCTCTCATGTGACCCTTGCTTGGCGCCCTGAGGTCAACAAGCAGTAGGGATGAGCAATTTTGAGGTTTTCACTTTGCCAAAATTTTGGTCAAAGTCAGGACATATCAGTCAGTAGTGAGGGAAAAATGTAGGTGATTTTTTTGGTGTTTTTTAAAGCAGAACTAAGCTTAACAATAAAATCTGCTAGAAAGTGGAGTGTTTTGGCCAGAAGAGTCATGCAAGGTCACTTCTGACAAAAAAACTGCATCTCAATGCTTCAAGCAGTTTGTTCTTCTCATTATACAGTGTATAGTGCTTATGCGGTGCGCAGCGTAGACTCAGGCTCATTCGCAGCATCTTAGAGATCCAAGAATAGAAGCCAGATGCCATGCATGTAGTGCATTTTTACTGCGATTTTGAAAAAAAAACGCAAATTGCGTCGAAATCGAGGTAAAAAAAATGCAGAAAGCACAGCAAAAAGCACTGCAGAAGCGCTCAAAAGCAACATGCATAGATCTGAATCGAGCCTAAGTTTGCATCAAAGTTTATAAAATCACTATGTTTATCCTTAATGGTCAGCCAATTAGATGTGAAAATCCCACTATAGCCAAAATTGTAGTACATGCACATCAGTCACAGTGACTTTAAACAAACAGATCCCAAGCCAAGTAAAGCATCCTTTTTCCAGGCATATGATCTCATCACTCTCTGCAGCATTGTACTTTGAGCCAAGGGGGACGTGATAACTACCCCCAGGGGGTGTGCCTATGACATCCTTCGTTCAATGGAGTCAGGACGCCATCTATACTGATTGCTCATTACTAGTGTTGAGCGAACCCGGACTGTAACGTTCGGGTCCATACCGAACTTTGGGGTGTCCGGGACCCGAACACGGACGTTTCAAAAAACGTTCGGGTTCGGGTTCGGGTTCTGGTAGTTGATCACGCATGTTGAATAGCTGCAGGGCAGCCAATCAACAAGCGTTTCACTGGTTTGCCCTTAGAAGCCATCACAGCCATGCCTACTAATGGCATGGCTGTGATTGGCCAGTTCATCATGTGACCCAGCCTCTATATGAGGCTGGAGTCACAGTGCTGCATGTCACATGCTCTTGGGTTAGCGTAGGGAGAGGAAGCTGCCGGCGTTTTTGTGAGGGACAGATTGCAGGCATTTTAACATCTGATCCTGCATCCTGAGATTACTACTACTGTTGCTCTGAGGGACAGATTGCAGAAATCTGAGATTTCACATACTGCTGCTTTGAGTGACAGATTGCAGATCAAACCCTTCATAACACAACGATCGTTATGATCGTACACAAAGATCAGATTGTGGGATCGTACACAACGATCAGATTGTGGGAGTAATTTGAGATTTCACATACTGCTGCTTTGAGTGATCTGACTGCACTAGGTAGAGGCTTCTGCTTAGAGCAGTGGTTCTCAACCCGTGGGTCGTGACCCCCTGGGGGGTCGATTGCCAATTTCCAGGGGGTCGCGACGTCTCGCAGCACGCAGCGCTCTTAAGGGCATGTAGCTGCAATTGTATTATAAAACACTGTACCCACTCCTGTGCATAGCCAACACTGTATCCCCTCCTGTGCATAGCCACCTCTGTACCCCCTCCTGTGCATAGCCACCTCTGTACCCCCTCCTGTGCATAGCCACCTCTGTACCCCCTCCTGTGCATAGCCACCTCTGTACCCCCTCCTGTGCATAGCCACCTCTGTACCCCCTTTGTCCACAGCCACCTCTGTACCCCCCCTGTCAACAGCCACTTATATATCCCCTTGTTCACAGCCATCTCTGTATCTCCCCCTGTCTACAGAAATGAAGGAGCAACAAAAATTATTTTACTGTTAGCGGTCCCCACAACTTGGGAAATTTTATCGAGGGGTCACAACACTAGAGGGTTTGAGAACCACTGGCTTAGAGGGACAGATTATTGTTCAAAAATCATCTCCTAGTTCTAAAGGGAGAGGTTCTAGCTGCAGCTGTGACACATTATTGTTCAAAAATCATCTCCTAGTTTATTTGATTTTAATTTATTTTCCCTATCCCCATTTTGTTGTAGGGCACTTGCCCTACTCTTACCCCCATTTTACTTCCTTTTGCAGCCCTCTAGCACTTGCCAGGACTTTGTTACAGCCATTTTTGTGCCTAAAAGTTCGGGTCCCCATTGACTTCAATGGGGTTTGGGGTCCGGGATAACTTTCGGGCAAAGTTTGTTACCGAACCCAGGCTTTTTCCCAAAGTTCATTCAGACCCGCCGAACCCGAACGTCCAGGTGTTCGCTCAACTCTACTCATTACTAACCTAGCTTGCCTCTGACTTCTTCTTCTGCTTGACTTTTGGTTGTGACCTCAGCTCATTTAAGGATTCTCCTGATCTACCATGTATGACCCTTGCCTAGCTCCTGACTATTCTGCTGTCTCCATCCTCCTGATTAACAGTGTATGACCTTGGCTCTGGCTCCTGACCACATTGTTATCTTATCTTCTAAAAGTGTCATCTACTGCTGAAGCCTCTCCTGCTCTACCACAAATGGTGTACCACCTTGTGTTCGTGCTAACCTCCAAGTCCGCCTGCCTGAGAACTACCCAGTTGGACACTTCCTGGAGGAGACATCAGCAAAGCAGCTATTGGCACCTTTTCTTCTTGAAGTCTTGCACTCCCTACCATCACCTGTAAGGGTGGTTGGACCATAGCTACAAGGGAAGCCCTCTTGAAACTTTGGCCTCCGACCATGTACGTGACAGAAAGTGGAATGCCTGTATGACGAGCCAAAACCAGTACTTGGAATATAGATAAGCTCTATATTTGGAACTCCCCAGAAAAGTTAAAATGTTTGATTTCTCTGCTCCAAGGAGTTCACTTTCCCAAATAGCCAGTGCCAACGAGACCTCAGATATCAATTCTACATTTGCCATGAGCCTTTTTCAGGAAACGACAAAAGAAAAAAAAAACCTGCTATTGTAAAAAAATTTGATTTGCAAACAACTGCAGAAATTAAACTCAAGAGAAAAAAAGCATTTGGACTTGGTGGAGAGCATGCTTGTCATGCTGGGAAAATTAATGAGGAACACTTCATTCCGATGAAGGATTATTTGGACTCCTCTGCCAAGGTCATGGAGACCTGGGAGGCTCTGCAGCTACGGCTGATTGTGAAACCTCAATCTGTCCATAGGAACTTAACAGAAGCCACCGATAAGAGTGCAACCAATGTAAGGCCGAGGGGATGTGTGTCTGCTTACATCCGCTGTATATTTTAGAAAAAGAAAATTAAACATTTTTGCACAGTAGAGCTTACGGGGAGACTGGGCAGTACTTGTCTTTAATTGTAATTTGATGTGTCAGTAAAGTTCTAGGCAGACTGCATGGGAGCTGCTGTATCTGTCTAAAGATTTGTACTTCTGTCCATCCGGTCCTGGGATTTACATAGCTCTGCTTCACAGAAAAGCGGGGTGATCTTAATAGCATCATGGGCCCCAGGTCAAAGTAATGCACTTGGACCCCTACCAGCCTGCCCCAATTTGCGCACCTACTCTCCAGAATTAAAGTATATATAGTTGATAGAATTAAACATATATTTATTAGTACTTTCAATAAAATCAACTTTAACTGGTTCCCGACCTCGTGCCACATATTTACTGCGGCAGTGTGGCACCGTGTGTGCAGTTAGCACACTCTCATGCCCAGTGCACTCCGCAGGAGTGTGCCCGCGGCTCGGGGGGGAACCGATGTCCGCCGGCGAGCCGCAATGACCTGCCAGAGAGAAAGAATGGGAAACCGCCGATGGAAACACGGCGGTTTCCCGCTCTGTCAGTGGGCATGTAAGAGATCTCCTAATCCCTGTCACTGGGATCAGTTAGATCTTTGTTGCCCTTGGCAGCCCAGCCCCCTCACAGTTAGAACACACCTAGGGAACACAGTTAACCCCTAGATCTCCCCTTGCAGGTTAACCCCTTCACTGCCAATGACATTTATACAGTAATCAGTGGATATTTAAATTTCTGATCGCTGTATAAATGTCATTGGTCCCAAAAAAGTGTCAAAAATGTCCGACACATCCGCTGCAATATCGCAGTCCCGATAAAAATCGCAGATCGCCGACATTACTAGTAAAAACAAAAAAACATGTAAAAAGGGCAGAAATTAATTCTCATGATTTGTAAACGCGGCAACTTTTGCGCAAACCAATCAATAAATGCCGATCGTGATTTTTTTCTACCAAAAATATAAGGAAGAATATAAATGGGCCAAAACTGATGAATACCTTTGTTTTTTTTGCATTTGTATTTTAGCAAAAAGTAAGAAATATTGTTTTTTTTTTGCAAAATTGTCGCTCTTTTTTTGTTTATAGCGGTGATCAGAAATGACGCAGAGGTGATCAAATACCACCAAAAGAAAGCTCTATTTGTGGGAAAAAAAGGATGCAAATTTAGTTTGGGTACAACGTCGCATGACCGCGCAATTGTCAGTTAAAATGACGTAGTGCTGAATCGCAAAAAATGCTCTGGTCCTGCAGTGGGAAATCCTTCCGGGGGTGAAGTGGTTAAACAATAAGTAAACATGCCATAAATCAAAGACTAATCAACACAAAGGGCACAGTATGGGGGGGGGGGGGGGGAGGCAGAAGGGTGACTATCCCAGCAAATCCAGGACAGTGGGCAAGTATGATGTAATGCACCTGGGGCCCCTGGGTAGTATCCAAGGGTGCCCATGCATTAAGACAGCCCTGCAGCAAAGCCCTGTCTAACAGAGGAGGAGACCTGACTTTCCTCTGTTGTTGGTATGTAACACTTACAGGTCTTGTCCCTCCCTCAACCTGTGAGTGGACAGTGAAAGGAGAAGCAGCAGACTGATGAGCTTATCTCCCTGTCACTCTCCTCTCTCTTCCTATCAACATCCCATCAACCCCTTGATCGCCCTAGATGTTAAATCCTTCCCAGCCAGTGTCATTAGTACAGTGACAGTGTACAGTATTATCACTGATCACTGTATTAATGTAACTAGTGATGTCTATGGCAGTTAGTCAGTTCCCACACAGTGTCAGTTAGTGTTAGATTGCCCACCACACTCATAGTCTCATTATAAGTCGCTGACTAAAGCCATTAGTAGTATTTAAAAAAAATTCTGTATATATACAATAGTTTGTAGATGCTATAACTTTCACACAAATCAATATACACTTATTGGGATTTTCTTTACCAGAGGAATGTAGTAAAATAAATTTTGGCCAAAATTTATGAAGACATTTTACATTTTTTTATTGGATACTTAGCGATGTGTAAACTGTTGGCGCTATATAAATCCTGTATAAGTGTAGCGCCCTCTACGCTGGGTAGGTGTTTAGTGTGAGAGTTTTGTTAGGTGAGGCAACATTTAGTCAGACCTGACATCAGAACCTTCCACTTCTTTCCAGAGGCTTTTGGTGTTTTCTGGAAAGAAAGGTGGGAGGGGAGGTGTAGTCACCTGGGGTGTTCTAAGGAGGCCTGATTAATCCCCAATCTGCATTGGCAGGGGGCAGACACCCTTAAATACCCAGGGTCAGCCCAATCTGGGAGGATAATTTTGAGTGGAAGTCTGGAGATGGAGTAGTGTGGGCTGTCGCGGCCTAGGGGAAGCTCCCAGTCTGGGGTGGGGGGTGACCCCATGCATGGTGCAGCCAATAGGAGGGAGCTCTTGGTGGCAGGCACAAAGCAGAGTGGAAAGGACAGCGGGAGAGAGCACTATTCGGGAGAGATCTTCAGTGTGGAACTACAAGTGTCGGGAGTCGGTGAGCAACATACCCTGGGAAACTGTTAGAGGCATTCCAGAGCAGATTGGGGTGAGAGACAGTCTGGGAAGGAGGTAGAAGCCAGTTTGGGATTCCTATGTTGCTGTGGTAGTGAAGAAGGCCGTTGCAGCTGGAGGAGCTGGCAGGGCCTGGAAGAAGATGGAGTGGGAGTAGTAGTCCATCAAGCCACCTGGCAGACAGTACTTTGTTACACTTTGGATGCTATTAGTCTCTGCCTGTAATGGGTGGTCCGGAGGCCCTGCTTCAACTACAGCAGGCCTCAACATGTGCTAGCTAGGCCCAAGAAGATGTACGGAGGCCTAATAAATATCGTTTCAGGTCTCACCTGTGCTGAGCAAGTGTTGTGCAGGAGTGGGGAACAAGGAGAGGAACGTTCAGCAAGAGTCAGTGCTGGAGTGAAGAAGGAGAAGAGTATATACAGAGTTGTATATAGTGTAGCAATGGTCCCCCTTAGAGGTGGCTGGTAGTTGTGGGCCACCTGCCTGCTGCCCTCAATCACACGATTTTCACACACCCGGAGTCACTGAACAGGCCGGTACTTTGTTTTGTTGTTTTATTTAGGGGATAAACTTGGATAGGGATAAGGGATGACTGTGGGATGCCCAGAGATTGAACATGGAACCTTCTATATACACCGCGGACAGTAGGGTTGCCACATCATCCCTTTAATCCAGGACACATATGAATTACACAGGTTGTTCTGGGGCTAATTTAATGCAGATAAGGCACCCAGTCAGTTTAATTACCACCTTAACCACTTCCCGACCGCCATATGCAGAATGACGGCCAGGAAGTGGTTCAGTTATCCTGACTGGGCATCATATGACATCCTCAGGATAACAAGCCTCCGCGCGCCCGGGTGGGGGCGCGCATCGCGGCGATCGGTGGTGTGAGAGGTCAGTCTGACCCCCCGCAATACTGATCTCGGTAAAGTGCTTCCATCCGAAGCACTTTACCATGTGATCAGCCGTGACCAATCACGGCTGGCCACAGTGTAACACAGGAAAGCCGTTTATCGGCTTTCCTGTACTCAGGTCTGCAGACCTGAGGAGTGGAGAGCCGATCGGCTGCTCTCCTGACAGGGAGGGTTTGTGCTGATGATTTATCAGCACAGCCTCCCCTCGGATCGCCACCTTAGACCACCAGGGAGCCTACCCAGGGACCTCCAGCAATGTCCCCACCCAGGACCACCAAGGAGCCGACCAGGGAGCCGATCTGGACCACCAGGGAGACCACCCTAGACCACCAGGTAAGGGGCATAGTGCCCAATATGAATGGCACTTAGTGCCACCTTCAGATGCCACCCTAGATCACCAGGGAATGGGCCCCTTTCTGTACATATGCCCACCAGTGCCCACCAGTGCCCATATCAGTGTGTACCAGTGCCCCTATCAGTGCATGCCAGTGCCACATATCAGTGACCACCAGTGCCACCTACTAGTGCCCACCTATCAGTGCCCATCAGTGCCACCTATCAGTGCCCAGTGCCGTCTATGAGTGCCAATCAGTGCCGTCTATGAGTGCCCATCAGTGCCGCTTATCAGTGTCCGTCAGTGCTGCATATCAGTGCCTGTCAGTGTTTCATATCAGTGCCGTCAGTGCTGCTTATCAGTGCCGCCTAACAGTGCTCATCATTGCTGCATATAAGTGCCGCCTTATCAGTGCCACCTCATCAGTGCCAATCAGTACTGCCAGATCAGTGCCCGTCAGTGTAGCCTCATCAGTACCCATCAGTGATGGAGAAAATTTACTTATTTACAAAGTTTTGTGACAGAAATAGAGATTTTTTTTTTTTTTTCAAAATTTTCCTTTTTTTTTTGTTTATAGCGCAAAAAATAAAAACCGCAGAGGTGATCAAATACCACCAGAAGAAAGCTCTATTTGTGGGAACAAAATGATAAAAACTTTGTTTGGGTACAGCGTCGCACGACCGTGCAATTCTCATTCAAAGCGCAACAGCACTGAAAGCTGATCTGGTAGGAAAGTGTTCTAAGTGCATAGTATTGAAGTGGTTAATAAGCCACAGAACCTGGGCAATTAATATGTGTCCTGGATTAAAGGGATGATGTGGCAACCCTAACCGCCGGTATATACACTTCTCCTTCAGCATACTACTGAAAGGAAATTTATCAGACCACCTTGATGCCTCTTCTTCTTCCACCATAGCTAGCACATGGTGAGGCCTGCTCCTACTGTGAACAGGCCTCCGGACCACCCATTGTGGGCAATTTCCCATTTGTGAAGCCACGGGCACTTGAAGTGTAGCTAAGTACATTGGTGCTAGCCAGGTGTAGGATGGACTATAACTCCCAGCCCATCCATCTTCCAGGGCCCTCCGGCTTAACTCACTGTTCAGTGGCTCTCATTCCCCTTGCTTGGCTTCCCCAACCTCTACAGACTGTACACTATCCTCTCTCAGCCTGTCTCAGCCTTCTCATCTAACTCCCAGGGGCCACCACTCACTGACACTGGTGGATCCTTTTAATGTAGAACTCTGCTGCTCTCCTGCTTCCTTTTGCCACTCCAGGAGCCAACTCCCGATCCTGGCTGCACCCAAGCTGGAGAAGTGTATATACGGAGGTGTATATAGTGGTCCCATGTACAGAAGAACTGTTCAATTCTTGGGCATCCCGTAATCATCCCTAATCCATCCAAGCTCAAATACCCTAATGAAAAAAACAATACAAAGTACCAGCCTGTTCTGTGTCTCTGGATGTGCGGAAAAGTGTGATTGAGGGCAGTGTGATCAGGTGAATCACAACAACCAGCCACCCCTAAGGAGGCCATTGGCTACATAATAATAATAATATACATTTCATTTGGGTTCAGCATTGACTGTGCAATTAAAAGTTAAAGTAGCAAAGTGCTAAATAGCAAGAAATGGCCTGGACATGAAGGGGGTAAAACCTTATGGAGTTGAGGTGGGTGAACCTGCTCCCACCCCTATGCTTAACCCTATTCTATCTACCCTGTGAAAGGAAGATCTGTATACTTACCTATTCTGAGAGCACTCTGGTCCTTTTAATGTCTAGGCCAATTATAAAATATCTGGCAACGCCCATCATCTGCAACCTTCTTGTTGCTGATGCTGCCTCTTTATGAATAAAGGACCCTGCAAGAATATTCAAGGACTTTTGAGGACTCCCTTGATGTGCACCCTTTGCCAGCCAAGTAGAAGTCTTCACAGCATCCAAGAAGCAATGTGAGCACCCTCCAGGACCTGTCCTGTCACTTGCCTGGATTTTTCTGTAAGAAAAATGGGCTTTAAATGAAATATCTTTTTAAAACATTTTTTTAGATTTGCTGAGGCTGGGTTCACACTTATGCAAATTGGAATGCAGATTTCTCCGCATCCAATTCACATGACAGAAGAGTGTGACCGGCTCTCAATGGAGTCAGTTCACACATCTCTGGGACGGCCACGAAGCGCATAGCAGAAAGGTCCCAAGCGTCTTTGGCTCCATTTCAGGTCCAATTTCAGGCAAAAATTCAGACCTGATTCGGACCTGAAATGGTGAATGGGGACGCACAGGACCCCCTGCTGTGCCCCGCGGCCACACATAGCGCAAACCCTACCTAAAGGGAGGTGGAAAAAGGTGGGGTTATTTTTTTTGGCATTTCAACAAGAAGCACAAACACCGCTCTGTCAGTGTAGCTAGACTCTGGAAAATCTTGTGAACACACCCTTGTCCCAGGTGCTCTGCCTCAGAGTGTCCATGCACTCTATACTGACCATATAGACAAAATCCAAAAGGGAGCTAGCACAACTGGAATAGGATATAAGTGTTGATTTATTTCATCTCATCCATGAAAAATGACAGCAATGGTTGCCGCATTTCGGCATTTGAAACCTTGTTCACAGGCTGTGAACAAGTCCTCAAACGTCGAAACGCGCCAGCCTTCGTTGTCATTTTTCATGGATAAGATTAAATAAATCAACACTAATATCCTATTCCAGTTGTGCCAGCTCCTTTTTGGATTTTGTCCTTTTTGGGGGGGGGGGGGGCAGGGTGTAATTCAGCCTTAAAGCTGAACTCTGGGATGAGAAAAAATTGTCTAAATACATCCATCACGTATATTCTTCCTTGAATCTTGGTGTGCTTTGTGTATTTCTTCCAGATCTGTACAGTAATCCAGTGTGAGATTTTTTTTCTTCCTGTAATAGATAGACCGCTCACTGCTGCTCTCTCTCCTTGTGCAGGGTGACTGGTCTTGTCTCCGCCCCCTCCTGTAGTTTTCTGCAGGCAGCCTGTTGTGGGTGGAGCCTAAATGGCCCATCCCACAGCTGTGCTCAGGCTATGTACAGCACAGTGATGATGTCGCTGCTGCTTTTACAAGGTAATCTCCGAGTTTGCAAAAGCATTTGGTGCACACAAAGTGGATTTATATCCTTTGTGGCTGCTGAAGAAGGTGACTACCTTGACCTGTTACATGCCTCCCAGTTAAGTCCCATTTGATTTATTACTATTGACAGACACATTGTTCACCTCCATAAGAACAACCTTTATAGACATTTTCCCACTGATAAGCGTGAAGTAGATAGCTGACTCTGCCTGCTCCGACATCGAGCTGTGAGGTTAAAGTATACATCCATTAAAAGAGGAGGTGGCTGGAGATCATTACAGCTAAGAAACAAAGAGATCCCATAAAATGTTTGCAGATATTACACAACATTGTATCTCTAAGTCACTGCAAGTTATTGAGTATTTCACCTTTAAAGTCCTTGAAAAAAGATCAAATAATTTGTAAAGAGCTATGAAAATGTAAAACTAAAGATTAACGGTAGATGTAAACCCTGTAGCGTTGTGCCCATAGGGGCCGCTGGATTTTTGACCAGCCCTTTCCTAAACAGTGCAGATGCCACCAATCACCAAAGCAAATGTCCATTCCCTCTGGTTTCAACAAACAGTCTAGGCCTATAGGGATGTTTTTTTCCTGAACTGAGACTCTGTAAGAGCTGTCTCAGAGAGAGAACTACCCTGGCACTTATCACCCCGACTTAAGACTATACACAGTCACAATGATCTTGAGCTCAGGTCAGTACTCACAATGTTGTAGTACAGCTACACACTTTTCAGCTTCCACCAAATCCCCTCCAGTGAATTCTCTGGACCAAACCCATAGGTGAAGTTACGCGGTTAGCTCCAGGAATACATAGGAATAGCCCCCCAAGCTCTGCCATAGCTGGAAATTCAAATACCATCAACAAACTCCAGTAGAATTGCCCCAAAGTGGAAATAGCCCCTGAGGCTTTGGATCTTCAAGACCCCAAACTGCAGCTGCTCCAGACCCCAAGCTATTTATGTTCTCCACATCCGCCTACTGTGCACACCTCCTCAGGGATTGGCTAAAGCACAATATATATTCAAGCTGCCCCTTTGACTCTCCAAGCCCCTATGTTCCAGAAGCCTCCAGAAGGCGGGGAAATGGTCAAGCCTGCAACCCGTGGGATCCAGAACAGCCCAAAGAAATCAACAGCTGTTTCAGGAGTCAAAAGTAACTAAATTTGCCTGAGATCCTAGCAGCCTATCTAGGAGGGTGCTACAACCCAGTATCTGAAATCTCAAAGACATTTTAACGCGTTGTTTCAAAAGCTATTTTCTGTCTTTTTTAATCTGCAGCCTTCAATAAAATAATACCTGGTGATCCTGCCCTAAAGTGGCACCAAATGCTACAAGCTTTTTAATAGTCCAGCTTGGACTAATATAACTATGTATATATCATACATGTGGGAAGACACCACTACTCAACCTCCACTAGCTTCTCTGCCCTGTGTCAAGTGGCTGCTCACCTGCATTGTGGTTGGCTGCTTGTCACAGACGCCATTCAGAGAATGCTTTGCATTTTCTGAATCATTGCAAAGCATTCTCTGATTAGATGAGGTGGAGAACATGGCATAAGCACCCCGCCTCTCCACCTCGTTTAATCAGAGAATGTTTTCAGAATGCATCAGGCCAGCTGTCTAGCACAGGACCTGGAAGCTAGTGGAGATCACTGGAGTAGTGATGTCTACTACTGTGATTTACAGCTTCTAAAGCAGTTGTCTCCAAACTGCGGCCCGCAGGCCGAATGTGGCTCATTGCTTACCTTTATCTGGCCCTTGGGGCACAATTCCAATCACAGACTCCAATGATGG
The DNA here is from genome assembly GCA_018402905.1 of Glandirana rugosa. Lineage (NCBI taxonomy): Eukaryota > Metazoa > Chordata > Amphibia > Anura > Ranidae > Glandirana > Glandirana rugosa. The sequence goes on from BLSH010263576.1 coordinate 656,332, forward strand.
GGCACTATTCCCACTACCAACACCAATGATGGGGCACTATTCCTCCCACTGACACCAATGATGGGGCACTATTACTTCCACTGACATCAATGATGGGGCACCATTTTCCCACTGATACCAATGACGGGGCACTATTCCTCCCACTGACACCAATGATGGGGCACTATTACTTCCACTGACATCAATGATGGGGCACTCTGCAGTGTAGTTGTGCATCATGGGAAATGTAGTTCCAAAACATCTGGGGTGCCAAGGTTCGCCAACACTGACAAAAGGGTGGGTGTATTGGAGCCTTGGACTCTTACTATAGGGACTATGGGTGTATTGAACACTTACTATACGGGGTGATGGTTTTGGACCCTTACTATAAGGGAGGAAGGCACTGGACACTTACTATAGGGGGTGGAGGTATTGGACCCTTACTATTGAGGGTTGAAGTATTGGACCCTTAGACTCCTTACTATAGGAGGTGGGTGTATTTGATCCTTACTATAGGGGGTTAGTGAATTGAACCCTTAATAGTAGAGGATGGGGGTAATGGACCTTTACTATAGTACTGAAACCTTTCTATAGATGGTGGGAGGTAGTGGACCTTTACAAGAGGGGGTGGAGGAACTAGACCCTTAATATAGCGGGTGGGAGTATTGGACTCTTATTAGACTCTTTATATAGGAAGTGGTTTGTATTTTCTACCCTTACTATAGAGGGTGGGTGCATTGAACCCTTACTATAGGGAGTGGGTGTATTGGATCCTTGCTATAGGGGGTTGGTGTATTGCACCATCAGTATAGGAGGTAGGGGTAGTGGACCGTTACTATAGTGGGTTGAAGTACTGAACCATTTCTATAGACGGTGGGGACATTGGACCCTTACTATAAGGGGTGGAGGTATTGGACCATTAATATAGGGCAGTGATGGGGAACCTTGGCACCCCAGATGTTTTGGAACTACATTTCCCATGATACTCATGCAGTGTAGGTGAGCATCATGGGAAATGTAGTTTTACAACATCTGGGGTTCCAAGGTTCGCCATCACTGATATAGGGGGTTGGACCCTTAGACTCTTACTATAGGGAATGGGTTTATTGAACCCTTACCACAGGGGGTGGAAGTAATGGACCCTTACTATAGGGGGAAGGCACTGGACCCTTACTATAGAGGGTGGAGGTATTGGACCCTTACTATTGGGGATTGAAGTATTAGACCCTTAGACTTCTTACTATAGGGAGTGGGTGTATTGGATCTTTACTATAGGGGGTGGGGATATTGGACACTTACTATAAGCGGTGGAGGTATTGGATCCTTATTATAGGGGGTGGAGGTATTGGACCTTTACTATAGGGGGTGGGTGCATTGGACCCTTACTATAGTGCGTGAGGGTATTAGAATCTTACTTCAGTGTGTGGTGTGGCCATAAATAGGCAGCCATAGAGGGTAAAAATTCATTCAGAAGTGAGCAGTAAAATATAAATAAGCAGAACATGCTTTCTAGAATGAGGTCGAATTAAAAGACCTACTCATTACAGACACCATTGCTTTTAACCCTCAGGCTACCAACCTGTCTCAGGTCAAACATGCAGAGATGAATATCACCTGGTTAATAATCCTGACTCCAACCACACATAATACACTAATATCTTCCATTTATTGGCGGTGATAAAGTAGACCTCAAATAAAGATCCTCCACTGTAAGTTTATGAGTTTGTTTTAGTGACTGCACTTTGCCCTCTTGACAGATAAGTAAATCTTGCTCAGCCCAGCAAAAACACTACACTTCATTTATTAAAGGGTTGTATCGTCTATAGAAACCGACCAGAGTCAATGCTTTTTTTTACAGGCTATTCATACTACATAGTTACGTAGTTAGTAGGGCTAATTATATGTAATGGAGAGAACCATTAAGGCCACCTCCCCCTTGCTTTTCTAAACTCCATCTCAAAAGCATTTCCTCTAGTGATAAAGAATACTAATTGCTTTTATAGTAATTATGTTGAAGCTTCCAAACTATACATACATTAACTTTCTGACAACTGCATAAATCACTGAGTAACCAGACAATTCTGGGCCCCATAGCAGTCGCATGGTCTGCTATAGCTACAGTTATGTTCTTGGCAGTCTGGTTAAAAGGAGATACTTGTCCAGGGGCGTGGTCTGACCTTGCAAGCTGATGGCCCCCTAGAACAGGAGCTCTCGCTGATACAGGTTTTCACCGTGTTCTATCGGAGGCATTTACACCCCAACACCACACCAGATCATAGAGGCCAGCATCCTGCAGCTCTTCTGCCACCCGGTCTTACTCTCCTCGAGATAACAACGGAGGATTGAGCCAGAGTATGCTGGACTTGTTCCAGTCCCAGAGAAGCAACATGGCAGCGCCTCACTATGAACAGTCACAGGCCGCAGCACCGGGATCAACTCTGCGCCTGCCACAACAGGACCAGGGGAGGGCAACGGGTCAACACCACAACACCTCAGCCTGCATGACCTATGCACCATTGCTGCAGACATCAAAGATACCCTGTTTGCAGCCATCTCTGACCTGTGTATGGACATACCTGCGCTGGCAGACAGGGTCCATGATGTGGAAAAGGTAACTGTGCGACATGATCCAGTCATCCGTCAGGTGACTCACAAAATAGACACCCAAACCCTCAAGTTAAGAGACCTCCAGCGCCATATGGATGACCTGGACAATAGAGGCAGGCGCCATAACCTGCATGTGAATGGCCAGAATCTGTGGATGCAGAACCACTTACTCCAGCGTAGTAGGCCTTTTCAATGACCTCCTCGACCGACATACCCAGATGGCCATTGAAATGGAAAGTATCCATCGGGCCAGACGGCCATTGAAATAGAAAGGATCCATCGGGCCCTTAGACCTAAGAGGCGAGATTCGGATCCCTCGAGGGACGTTATTTGCTGCATTGTGGACTACAAACTAAAGGAGGATATCTTAAGAAAAGCTAGGAACAGAATACAACTATCGTATGGAGGCACAGATATCATATATATCAGGATCTGCCCAACATCACATTGCAACATTGTAAAGATCTTAGACCTCTGCTAGATATCCTGCGCTCCAATGGCATACACTATTGTTGAAAGTTTCCCTTCTGTTTGTCGACTTCCACACAGGGCCGTATGGCACTATTTTGAGTACCAGAGGATCTTCAACCCTTTTGTGATACCCTGGGAACTCCGGTGGTAGATGTCCCCAACTGGAACGCCAAATTTCATCCCACTCCGGCACATCGAGATATGCGCTATGAGGAATCCATGGAGGCCCAAGAGACATGATACCACCGGCAATGATCACAATTGGGAGCCAAATTCCAGGCATTCCCCCAAAGTGCTCATCACATATCAAGCCCCACCAAGCCACCATAACCTTGAAGGGCCAGGTGAAGTAATTGATCACACGACGCTCACCCTTCTACGACAGCTGATTTGAACCTATGCCGGTTCAGTTAAGTATTCATGTTCTGTTTGAAACACCTATCCACATTTGTTTCACCGTTAATGTTGCTCAGCGGCATGAAGTTCTGTTTAAGAAGCTCTATCGGTATATATACAACAAATACTGAAAGGGCTGAATTCTCTGGTGACACCACATTCTCACTGCACACCCTTATCTCAAAGCAAGAACTCGCTACTGGACTATGAGACTATTTTATCCCCGGGGTTTTTTTTTTTTGCCACTCCTGCACGGTTACATATTGACCACCACTTGCTCTTATACATGGGGACTATGAACAAGATAGGCCTTAATGTATGCTGAAACTGCACTGCGGGAAGGTATGCCGTGGTCTCATTTAAACAGGAGCGAAATAGGCCTACACTTTTAAGTCTCTTCATAGGGACTAGACAAATCTAACCCTATTGGAAAAGGTATATATCCTCATCCACAACTCGGCCCTTAGCAATGAATCATGTTTCTTACTTAGTGGTAAGACCCCGGCATACATTCTTGCTAGGCACAAAAGGCACAGCCCAAATCTGTGACATGCTACGGGGCACCGCCTGCTGGTGATACAGCAGTCAAGAAACGGTCAGGTGACCCCTGCTATGCTCACTATGCTCTTATTATCTATCCTCTGAGAGAGAGGGCTGCCCCGGCCACTAATGTTCTACAATTGCACATAGCATTGGGGTAGAGAGGGCGAGAGAGAGGAAAGTCCCAAAAAAACAACAACCCCCACCCCTTATTTGGGATCTAATGATACATGTGCATCCAATAGCGCCACCCTATTATACCCCCACAACGCAACAGGGTTTCCTTACCTCCCCATCCCTGGAAACACACCTCTAATGTAATATATAGGCGTAGATGGGTACCCCCAATGGGGATCATGCCTTTACAACCTCAAACCCCGACCCCCTTTCAAGCAATGGAAACCTTATCCTACTTACAATTGATGGAGGGGACAATGTGCCACTGTCTTAGACCATCCTATACCCAGGAGGTCTAATGACAACCAATGACCCACATCACCCCTGGGCCAAAGCTACCCCCATTGCCTGAAGGGTGTAGGATGTCTAATTTCCCCAGCCACCCACAGTCGGCAAGTCCACATGGACTGACGCCCCATTACTTTTAGGTGTGCAATGAGATTGCTCATCATTACCTCTAGTCAGCCTCTAACCCAAGATACCTTAGGTAATTTTGGTTATGTGTTTTCTTTTCTCTATAGTTATTTACTGTTATATGTGTTGCGGTTACAGACAACTATATTTGAACACCTGATAGATTTGGAGGATACTCCCACCATGTTCAGCTATTCAAGATGACAGATGGCCCTGACATTGGTGCCCAGGGTAGTCTATCCATAGTTCACTTAGACCCAGTACTAAAGTGTATGGCATAAAGTTTAGTACACCCTCAAGGGAAAAATTGAACCGGTCAATTGTCCTCATGCAGTACACCCACGTACCCTATACCTCCACATATAGGATTCACTATCCCGTATCAGCGGGTTGAAAAAATTTTATACATGACTCCGTTTTGCTAGGACCTTTCCAACCCCGACATGGTGGTATAGATTAGTGTTGCATACCATCCGAAGTATCCACTATTTATCCACCGTATCTCATCGCCACCATCTTACTTTAGACATGCGGGCAGGTTCCCCCTATCTTTGGTGCAAAAAAGAGAGAGCATCTCCGCTTCTCTCTTCTTCCCCTCCCCCCACTTTCCTGAGAACCCCAGTCCCACCCCCCCTCCCCCCCCCCCGGTTGTAGCTCCTTCCCACCTTTGCAAACTATGGCACTCTACAGCAAGGGTCACCCTTTCCCCCCGGTCAAGCTATACTGCCTAAATATGCGGGGATTAAACATGCCCGAAAAAAGATCTAAACTCCTCCTAACCCTGCAAAAGACCAATGCTGACTCAAAGTCCAAAGGTGTATCCATTTTTATCTCCAAAAACTGCCCACTCCAGGTTCAAGAATCCCTGAAGGACAAATATGGCCGCTACATATTCCGTAAAGGGATGATTTATGGATGACCTATTGTTCTGGCCAATTTATATGCACCTAATAAGTTTCAAGTGCCCCTTCCTAGCTGGCATTTTAATTGTTGGAGGAGATTTCAACTTGGCCCTCACTCCCTCCCTTGACACCTCCTCGGGCTCCTCTATGACCACATATAGAGCCCTCAAAGCTATCGGAACACACCGCAGCAACCGAACCCTGCATGATACATGACGTAACCTGTATCCTATTGTCAAAGATTTTACATTTTGCTCGAAAACCTCACAATAAATACACAAGGATTGATTATTTTTTCCTTACCCAAAACGATTTGACATCCCTCTGGGAACCGTCCATAGACCTTATGCTCCTCTCGGACCATAACCCTATCTCCATGACTTTGACTTTCCTGAACATACCTGTAAGGTCCAAGATCTGGAGACTAGACAACTCCCTCCTCACTGACCCCGAAGCTCAGGGGAAAATTAATACACAACTCTCCCAATATTTTCGAGAGAGTCCTCAGACACCAGTCCATCAACACAATGGGCCGCACATAAGTGCGTTATGAGAGGGGAATTCATCTCCATTGCGGCCAAGCGAAGGAAAGTAAGACAAGCCCGTATTGCAGAACTCTCAACTCGCATTCGTTCTCTCGAAAATATACACAAACAATCGCTTGCTGCACAAACACTAACTGATTTACAGAAGGCCAGAGAAGAACTGCTCAAAGAGTCGGGAAAACACTGTGCTAATGCAAAAATTATTCTATGAGTTTGGGAACAAATCTGAGAAAATGTTCATCAGGACCATCCAAATAAAAAAGGCAACATCAACCATCCACTCCATCACAGATCCCTCAGGGAACAAAATCGCCACCTCTGATGGCATAGCTGCTCAATTTGTCCGATTCTATACCAAACTATATAATCTGAAGACTCCAAATACACCCAAGGCAGACAATGAAAGAAAGGAGATGATTGTCAGCTTTTTGAACCAAAATAGCCCTAAACCTATTTCCTCCCTGGAGGCCTCAGAGCTAGACCGCCCGATTTCCATGGAGGAAACCAAGAAGGCCTTAAGACAGATAAGAGCCCAGGCCCGGATGGTCTAACTGTGGGTTATAACAAAACCTTTGCAGACACCATCTTACCCCACTTTTTAAAAACAGTTAACTCGCTACCCTTTACTTCTCACTCCAACAGGGATCTTCTAGAGGCCCACATAACAGTGATACCGAAATCAGGCAAAGACCCCTCTCTTGTTTAAAACTACAGACCTATATCCCTCTTAAACGTAGAATTGAAACTGTACTCTAAAATACTCACAAATAGGCTACTTCTTCCCCTGCTCCCCAATCTAATCTCCCTAGACCAAGTGGGGTTCATCCCCGGATGTGAAGCGAGGGATAACACCCTGAAGCCATTAACATACACCATTGGTTGTCCTCCTCCGCCAAACCAGGCTTTTTCTTATCGTTGGATGCGGACAAGGTGTTTGATAGGGTGGACTGGGATTACATGACCGAGGCCCTGAAAGCAATGGGACATCGAGATTGCATGCTCCATTTTATCCTGGCCACACACATCCATTAATCGGCCCCACCCTACAGAGCTTTGGTGTCGTATGTAAAAAAATGAAAATAGCCTCATCACCCGGGCCGATGACCCCAATAAACCGTAATTCAGAATTCCCACCGGGGCTCACAGAACTTAGCCCACATCTGGGAAAATCGGTTAGGTCAGCAGCCCCCTTCGATAAAAGCAAGATCTTGCAGTTCCAGGCCCTTGCTACCCGCTTCTCTGAATACGCCACCCCCCTCTTCACATTCCTTCAGATTAAACACTTTTTAAATAGTTCCAACCCACTATCCACTTGGCATAGGGAACGCACACCCTTCGAAATGATCTGCACCAGAACAGAACACCAATGCCACATGATCTCAGACATGTACTCCCTCCTATTTACCAACTGTGATCCTAATGAGAACACAGCTAGTAAATTATGGGAAAGGGAACTCGCACTGGACTTGTCCACAGAAGAATGGGAGTATATCTACACCCATATCCATAAAGCTTCAATCAATATTTCCACACAGGAAAATGGTTTTAAAATTTTCTCAAGGTGGTATAGGACCCCAGACAAAATACATACATTTTGCCCCAATGTCTCTTCACTATGTAGGAGATGCGACCAGGCCCCTGGCTTACTGCTCTACATATGGTGGGAATGCCCGCTGATACACCCTTTTTGGAAGGAAAATCACCCAAATAACGACCTATACGCCTGATTACACCCCAGCCCAATATCTCCTCTACCATACCTCCCTACCCCAAGCATCCTACAAAAGCTCTTTCACCCTTCACCTTATCAACGCAGCTAAAATGTGTATACCTTTACACTGGAGGGCTAAGTCCCCCCCTAGCATCCCAGAATGGCGCCAACAGATGGGGAGAATTGCAGAAATGGAGGATCTGGTCCACCAGTGGGAGACCCTGCGAAATTCACTAAACCTTGTACCTGCTGGTTACATGTCACAGAATCTTCAGAATACCGCAGGCTGGCTAACATACTATAATAGCTTGATCTGGAGGGCATACAGGGGACTAGCTAAGCTGACTAAACGAGCCAACCAGCCTTATATCTACACCCCACCCTCCCTTCCCCTTCCCCCCCTTTTACCCCATAATCAGCTGTATCCATAGCAGAGAACAATATTTTCCCACTAAGCTTTGGAACTACGACAACAGAAACGTGCACGGTTATATCCTGAGTTATTGTTATAATTGCTTTATGTGTTTTTCCATGAAGCCCCATTCTGCTAGACCCACCATGACCTAAGGAGAGGTACGACTTAAATGCTCACTCTGGAGAACAGGTAAAGTAGAAAAACAATTATTGGCTGCAAATGCCTCCGTCCACTCACAGTTTGTTCCCAATGGGGGTGTGTGGGTGTCTCAAAGTCATGTCCGGTCTCTCGACAAGTTTTCTACAGAGTCCCTCACTTGCACCATTTTTTTTCATCATGGATTCACCTGACTGGTCATCAATTATATGCATGGTCAGTCTTTGCCTGACAATAAAAATGTTCTCATTGATTTGCTTGTATATGGTCTGTACCATTATTGTATTGACATCCTATCACTCTTTCTATGCTTGTAAGTTGCTTTCTGTTTTCCTTTTGACTGACACCAACAATGGGGCACTATTCCTTCTAGTGACACCAATGATGGGGGTCTATTGCTCCCACTGATACCAGCAATGGGTCACTATTCATTACACCAATGATAGGGCACTATTCCTCACACTTAAACCAATGTTGGTGACCTATTCCTCCTACTGAAATCAATGATGGGGCACTATTTCAACTACTGACACCAATAATAGAACACTATTCCTTCCACTGACACAATCATTGGGGCATAATCCTCCCTACAGATATAAACGACTGAGCACTATTCCTCCCACTGATACCAATGACGGGTCACTATTCCTCCCACTGACACCAATGATGGTGCACTATTCCTTCCACTAATACCAATGATGGGTCAATAGTCCTCCCACTGATACCAATGACAGGACACTATTGCTCCCACTAATACCAATGATGGGTCACTATTCTTCCCACTGATACCAATGTTGTGACACTATTCCTCCCACTGTCACCAATGATGGGACACTATTCCTCCCACTGACACCAATGATGAGACACTATTCCTCCCACTGACACCAATGATGGGACACTATTGCTCCCCCTAATAACCAAAGATGGGTCACTATTCCTCCCACTGATACCAATGATGGGGAGCTATTCCTCCTACTGACACCAATGATGGGGCACTATTCCTCCTACTGACACTAAAGATAGGACACCATTTCTCCTACTGACCACATGCTCTATGTAATTTATTTACTCCCACTGATCACCAAGCTTGAAACATTTTCTTCCCCACTGATGCTGGGGCATTTGCTAATTCCCAAGATTAAGCTCCAGGGGGCGGAGTGAAACACATTGGGGGCATGGCCTGGTTGGAGTCCAGGCTGAGGTTGCCAATTCCTTAGGACATCTTAGATGTGCGACTTTCAGGGGCTACCCCCTTCCTTCCTGAACCATAGTAGGAGCCAGGACATGCTCCATCCCCTGTCAGCTCTCTTACAGTGGTTGCGAATGCAGCATTCATATATCCCCTCTCTACCGAGCCTGAGGGGCACAGGTCAAATTTGTTAATCCAACTGGCCACAGTCTGGCCCCCCTAAAGTCTAAAGGACAATCAACTGGCCATTTGTTTAGAACATTTGGAGACCTCTAGTCTAGTGGAATGAAAACAGCATTACAAAGGCCTCGTTCACACCGGTGTACTACAGCATACATCCATGTGAGGGCCATGGTTCATACATCCCAGTGCAAGCAGTCCCATTCATGTCAATTGGGAAGCATCGGCTACACGGACACAGTCCCTGCTTCCAATTTGATATCCAGATGGGTCTCTGCAAGTGATCCACCACTCTACACTACTTTAACCACTTGCTGCTCACCTACAGTACATTTACTGTGGATGGGAGGCACAGTCAGGTAGGGTGACATACTGGTACATTGCCCAGCACACAGGCACTAGCACGCCCCCTGGGGCACACAGCAGCACAATACCATGAGGACACAGCTGATCACGGCGTTTGGTATTTGTCTGCTATGAGCTGCCGGGGTATCATGTGATCACTATGACCGATCATAGTGGTCACTTGATATTTATGTAAGCAAACTGTCATGAATGGGTTTCCATTCATGACAGATTGATTACTGTTGTGATGCTGTGATTGGCCTGCAGCTATCACATGGTACCTGGCTACCTGTACCATGTGATTAGCTGTAGCCAATCACAGCATGTCAACAGTAACTAATCTGTCATGAATGCTAGCCCACCTAGTGAACTTCACTGTTATAAGTGATAACAGTGTGGAAAAAAAATCCCTGATCACCCCCCAGAGTAGTTCAGTGTCACCTGATGAAAGTATGTAAAAAAAAAATAGTAAAAAAAAAAAAGTTAAAAAAGGAAACAATTGTTTTTTTTTACATACTGTCATTCTCCTTGATCACCGCCATAACAGTCATATTATGATGCTGTACTGTACTAGCGACAGTATGTGAAAGAAAATGAACTTTATTTAACCACTTCAGCCTCAGAAAGTTTTATCCCTTTAATGACCAGGCCATTTTTTGCGATATGGCACTGCGTTGCTTTAACTGACAATTGCGCGGTCGTGCAACGCTGTGCCCAAACAAAATTTATGTCACAAATAGAGCTTTCTTTTGGTGTTATTTGATCACCTCCACGGTTTTTATTTTTTGCACTATAAAAAAAAATGTATTCATTAATTTAGGACGATATATATTCTTCTACTTATTTTTGGTACGAAAATCGCAATAAGAGTATATTTATTGGTTTGAGCAAAAGTTATCACGTCTACAAAATAGGGGATAGACTTATGAACTTATTTTTTGTCGGCGATCTGTGATTTTTAGCAGGACTGCGACATTGCGGCGGACAAATCTGACCCTATGTGACACTTTTTGTGGACCAGCAACATATTACATTAATCAGTGCTATAAAAATGCAGTGACTAATGTATAAATGACACTGGCAGGGAAGGGGTAAACACTAGGGGGCGATCAAGGGGTTAACTGTGTTCCCTAGGTGTGTTCTAACTGTAGGGGGATGGGCTTCCTGGGACATGACAGAGATCATTATTCACTGGGAACAACAAATCTCTGAAATGTCCCCTGTCGGAACGGGGATCCGCCTTATTTACGTTCTGCCTCTGTGTACAGTGTTCCCGGGTCACCGGTGGACATCGAGTCCGCGGGAACCATGGGGGCGCTCTGGTGGCATGCAGCGCGCGGCCACAGTTTTACATGCACGGACAGCCGCACGGGTACGATGGTTAGAGCAATAGGGCTGACCTGGCGCCGTATATATACAGTGGCTGGTCGGCAAGTGGTTAATTTCATTTTCTGAAATATTGTGACAGACTCACAGCTTCAAAAAACTCACCATGCCTCTAACTAAATACCCTGGACTGCCTACTGTCCAAAATAGAGGCATTTCGGAGGTATTTGTATTGTCCTGACATTTTAGGGCCTCAAGAAATGGGCCGTCGGTACATCAGGTTTGGTCAATTTTCAAATATATGTCCCATAGTTTGTAGACGCTACAACTTTCCTAGAGACTAAATAATATACGCTGACTTTGCTTCTCATTACCAAAGAAATGTAGCAGAATACATTTTGGCCTGAATTTATGGAGAAAGATTATTTTCAAAATGTTATAACAGAAACGTGTTTTTTTTTTTTCAAAATATACGGCCTTTCTTCCTTTATATAGAAAAAAAAATAAAAACCCAGGGGTGGGTCAAATACCACCAAAAGAAAGCTTTATTATCTGTGTGAAAAAAATGCTATAAAATTAATTTACGTAGAGTCTTGCATGCCCGCGCAATTACCAGTTAAAGAAGCACAGTGCTGAATAGCAAAAAATGCCCTGGTCAAGATGGGGTAAAACCTTGCGGAGGTTAAGTGGTTAATATAAACTATATATGTATATATTATTATACAGGATTTATATAGTGCAGACAGTTTACGCAGCACCTTACAACTTGAGGGTAGACAGTACAACTACATTACACTATATGTATATATACAGCTGCATCTCAAAAAATTTGAATATCATCAAAAAGTTAATTTATTTCAGTAATTCAATTCAAAAGTAAAACTCATATACTTTATATAGATGTGTTACACACAGAGTGATATATTTCAAGCATTTCTCTCTGTTCATTTTGATTATGGCTTACAGCTAGTCAAAACCCAAAATTGAGTATCTCAAAAAATGAAAATATTACGTAAGACCAATAAAAAGAAAGCATTTTTAATACAGAAATGTTGGCTTACTGAAAAGTATGTCCATGTATAGTATAGTATGCATTCAATACTTGGTCGGGGCTCCTTTTGCATGAATTACTGCATCAATGCCGCGTGGCATGGAGGCGATCAGCCTGTGTCACTGCCGAGGTGTTATGGAAGCCCAGGTTGCTTTGATAGCGGCCTTCAGCTTGTCTGCATTGTTTGATCTGGTGTCTATCAACTTTCTCTTGACAACACACCACAGATTGCTGGCCAGTCAAGCACAGTTATACTATGATCATTAAACCAGGTATTGGTACTTTTGGAGGTGTGGGCAGGTGCCAAGTCCTGCTGGAAAATGAAATCAGCATCTCCATGAATATGGTCAGCAGAGGGAAGCATGACGTGCTCTAGAACAGTGGTTCTCATCCCTGTCCTCAAGTACCCCCAACAGGCCATGTTTGCAGGTTTTCCTTTATATTGCGCAGGTGCAGAGAAATTCTCAAAACATGGCCTGTTGGGGTTACTTGAGGACAGGGTTGAGAACCACTGCTGTAGAATTTCCTGGTAGAGGGCTGCACTGACTTTGGATTTAATAAAATACAGTGGACCAACATTTGCATTTCATTTGGAAATCAAGGTCCTAGAGTCTGGAGGAAGAGTAGAGAGGCACAGAATCCAAGTAGCATGAGATCCAGTCTGAAGTTTCCATAGTCGGTGGTGATTTGGGGAGCCATGTCATCTGCTGGTGCTGGTACACCAAAGTTAGCGGCACTCTCCACCAGGAAATTTTTTGGTGATATTCTAATTTTTTGAGATGCACCTGTATATATAGAATATTGTGTAACATCAGAGTAGATACAGTGTAAATCCAGTGTCTCTTATATTGGAAACAAGTATCAATAGCAGCGCTTCTTTCCACTTTTCCAATGTGACAGCTGATTACAACAGACATCAGATGAGGACAGCACACCGTGAAGATTTGAGAGATAGGAAAGATGTGAACACAGTTCTAGGTAGTATTCGTGCACCATACACCGCCAAACTGCACCTCGTCGACCACTCCCATAGGACTTGCACTTATCGAATAACGGTAAAACTGTGCCTTAGTGAAAAGCCCAAACTCTCTCCTCCAGATAGCATCAGGTGTTTTAGTCCTGCTCAGGCTTGTAAAAAAACCAAATCGCTAGACATAGTGAAGTGATTTTAACGGTTTATTTAAATGCCCCCTGCTCATTCATACAATTACAAAATATTCATTAAAAGCTTGCATAAAACAATGCACAGTTGTAGTACTTCACCGCTATGTCCAGAAATCCAAGCCACGGCTATTGTACTTAATTATAAATGTAGCCAATGTCCCCCTTATTGGTGGCTGGTTGATGTGGTTCGCGACTTCCCTCAATCACACTGATACTGGCATTCGGAGTCAGAAAACAAGCTTGCTCTTTGTTTTTGTTGTTTTATTTGGGGATTGAACTTGGATAGGGATTGGGGTAGTTATGGGATGCCCAAAAGATCAAACAGTTCTGTACACGGGACCGGTATATACACTTTCCAGTATATACAACTCCTTCGCTTCACTCCAGCACACTTCTTACTTTGCTGCAAACTCCTGGTTCCTCTCTCCTGCACACTTCTTATTTTCACTGGTGAGTCCTGGAAGGAAATCCAGCCTCCACCTTGCACGGCCTAGCTAGCACATGTGAGACGTGATGTAGATTTATCAGGCCTCCGGACCACCCTTTGTGGGTTTAGGGGTTGAGGTTCCCCTGAGTAGCAAAGTCATTTAGTTCGTGCTAGCTAGCCAGCGATGGACTACAACTCCCAGCCCATCCGCACACTGTCCATGACACCAGATCCCAAGCTCCTCCTGCAACTTCTCCAGACTGTCTTCTCCCCAATCTGTCTTGTGCATCTCACTCCCTTGGGCTGTGCCATTCACTGTTACTTGTAGCTCCTCCCAGAGATCTCCCTGTAGTGCTCACACTCCAGCTGTTCTCTTCCGCTCACCCTTGTGCTTTTCCTTCAGGATCTCTCCTCCTGGCTGCACCCAAGCTCTCCCAGGCCGAGGTCACCCCCCCCCCCCCAGACTAGGGGCTCCCTCAGGCCTAACAGCCTCCACACTACATCTCCATCACTTCCACCCAAACTTCTCCTCCCCCAACTGGGCAGACCACTGTATTTAAGGAGGCCTGCCCCCTGCCAATCTAGGTTGGGGATTGATCAAGGCTCCTTAATATACTTCAGAAAGCCTCACCCCCTTTCTCATACCCTTTTCCAGAACTTTCCTGGAGAAGAAGGGAGGGGCTACCAAAGGTTGTTTCTTCCTGCAGTCTCCAGCTCTCCCTGGGCCACTCCCCTGCCCAGAATAAAAACAATCGGGCCTGACTCTCAGTCAGGCCTGACTAAATTTACCTACATGTCAGACAAATACCTACCCCTAAGCACCTACCTATGGGAGTGGGCTCTACATAAAATATATATTTATATATAAAGTTTATATTTTGTATATATTAAAAAATACAAAAAAATCAATATGTAGAGTACAGTTCCTTTTAAATCGCTCTTATTTCTCTCTATGACTGCTGTATAAGCCCAGCACAGATTATCAGCAGCAATTCTGAAAGAGGTCTCGGCACGGGAGGGATTAGTGTTTTATCTTGTTTTCACCATGCCAGTAGTGAGATGAGATTTGTGATTTGTCCCAATTCACAGACCATTCATGCCGCAGACCAGGAAAGCGGCTGTAAGGGCCCATTCACACCACTGCCCTGTGACAGTGCATGCACGTTAACATGCATTGTGTAAAGGCAACTCATTCATTTGAACAGGATGCCTAACACAACAAAAAAATGTGTATGTAGCATTTTTGGCATTTCAGCACAATGCACATTAGTGTGCTACGCTGTCCTGCAATGCACATCTGTTGGCAAGGTGGATTGGGGTGCCGTTGGCGTGACGCATTGCCACAGCTTTTTGCCTTTAGGATTGCCATGTGAAGGGAAACGATTTAGAACGATGATCATGGATTATATTCATCATCGTATTCATTAGCTTTGGATAAAGTAGGGAAGGGTAAAATCCTCTCTAAGGCTACAGGGGTGGCCAGGTGCACATGTCATGTATATGCCGTCATGTGTCATAAATGGGGGCGCTCTACAACCGCCCCACAACTGCATGCAATACACAGTTGCAGACACACTAGTATGAGTTAAAACTCAAATGCTTAAAAGGTCAAATGCTCTCTGAAGTGCATTACAAATGCCGGTCGCTTTTCATACAGTAAGTGTGAACGAGTGCTTGGAGGAAAGGCAAAGGGTAATGCTACTCCCAAGGGAGCACATGGCTACATTTTGGGGGCTTGTCCGGGATTTACCTGCAAGGCTGCCAGTCGTTGCCCATAGCAACCTCAAGAAAACTGAACCAGTGGATTGTGATAACCTGTTTTATTGTTGATGCGGACATAACTTTGGAAAAGGACTTGTGTGCTCTGCCCTTGACCTGTGCTAAATTAAGTGTGCCGTTGTCCATAGCAACCAGCGGGAGCCGTCACCAATTTGCAGCCTGCTTACCCAGTTGCTCCAAACCAGGGTAAGGGACGGACGCTTAAATGCTAATCCTGCAATTCAGTGACTTTGTACTATGTGTCCATGGCAACCATGGTGGGCGAACGTGCCCATGGATTACAACTATGCCCAGCATTCTGCTTAAGCTGGGCATTACCAGTGCTTTGCAAATGCCTGCTCCAATTCCTGCAAACAGTAAAGTATACCTGGGACTGTTCTTGTTGCTAAGGTGAGAGACTGTTTGAGGTGTACTTTCCAGCAGAACAGTGGATACTACAACTTACTGTTGCCACCGGCAACCACCCTTGGAAGTCAGCAAGTCTGGACAAGTCCTGCTAGCGTCAGAGGGTCTGTAAAGTTTCGTCCTTCACACAAGTGGTTACAGCATCATGACACGCAGCAAGCTTGCTTATCAGGTGCTTATCAGGACATTTGGCACCAGCTCATCTGGTAACGTGGGGGCAGCACCAAGCCCTGGAAGAAGCTAAGTGCCTGCAACTAGCACCAGTCACCATGAGGAGAGAGATGGCGGAAGGTGGGAGACTTGTACCAGCGCAGACCTGGTTGCCGGATAGTCCAGAACGGGTCCGGTTGGAGCCATGCTGGGGAACCACCCTGGGAGTCATCAAAGGGATGGAGCAGCTGTGTCTCGTCTGCCAGATGCTCACCATGGACATTGCTGCCTGGGCCTGGTGTGGTCATTGTGACGCTCCATTCACTTCGCAGGTGTCAACAGAGCAGGAGCCACAATACTACTCGGTGGACCTGCAATCAGGGCTCTGCTGTCCGCAGCCACGGAAGTCCCGGAAGGCTGGATCGGGCCTGGTGACATCGCCTTGAGGCCAAGGGGAGTTGCGGCCTGGTGACTCCCACGCGAAAATCAAGGACGAAGAGGAAGGAGAGACTGTCGTGGCCTGCAGCCTGGTTGGGGATTCGGGAACCGTGAGTACTGTTAAGCAGGAGCCCAGGGTCCCTGAAATGCCGGCTGTGTCTAAATATGCAAGCATCCCAGTTAGGCTGGAGTCAGTGTCTGAGGGGGAAGTGCCCCCTGGTGAGCCGGGCGAGGATGCAGAATAGAGGGTCATAGACTGGGGGTCACGCAGACTGTTAGCTGAATTTGGGTCATTGGAGCACCTGGTCGTGTGGTCGTCTCCAAGTGAGGGGTCAGACGAAGAGGAGGAGGCGGAAAGTTCGCAGACCCTCTATTTCTCCAATAGGGATGAGACAGAGTCCCCTCAAGACACCAGATCAGCTGCAGGAACCCCCAGTGCTGGCTATCATACTTTCCACAACAGGCCTTCCACTACCCAGACCAGAGCACCAACGTACCAGCAGATGGTGGTGAAGTCCCCAGATACACAAGTCAAGCCTGGGAAGGGGAACCTCGCCAGCCTACTCAGATTCTCTCAGTATCAAAGGGAGGTACAACGCCAGGTTGCTTTGGAGTGGGACTTTCTGCATGTTCCTAAGCCCTTGCGGGGTCCTGAGAGCAGTTGTTTGGAGAGGTTTAAGGAACTGAAATAGGTATGGAGTCTTGGACGGTCCATAATGAGAGATTGTGTGATGGGCATCAAGCCCAATCAGCCCGCAAGGAGCTACTCTATTTCAGTTCGGGGAGAGGGAGACCAGCGGGTGAGATTGCCTGATCCTCACTACTATGTTTAGGACTGTGGTGTAGTACAGCCAAGACAGCACACTCCATACACTGCCAGAGGAGTAGCGGAGGGTGCACTTTCCTCTGCAGGACAAACCAGCCTGCCACGCTGTGCCCAGTGGAAGAGACTGTTCACTGCAAGGACACTGGGGTGAAGTTTGTTCCTGTTTCATTACTTTTGAGGACCTGTTTGGGGAGAGGCCCTGCCCATCAGGAACCTTAAAGAAAAAAAAAACTGTGGACTTTCTTTGTTTCTGCCCTTGCAGTGGGATCATAACCCCTCACTGCAGGGCAGGCAAGTGGAAGAAGTACAGAAAAGACTCATGTGCTATGTTGCTTTATCAGGAGGATAATAACCCCTTCCTGATAGATTGTTTGTTTGTTAGTTAGTTTAGGTAGTTATATTTTCCCTTCTCTTAGAATTCCTGGGATGGAACGGCTGTTTATCCCCATTCGTCGAGAGTCAAGCTAAACCTCAACTGTTTACTCCTAACTAGGCGAGTAGAGGTTCCTCCTTCGGGAGAAGTACTCTGACTCAGAAATGTACAGTAATTTGGTATGTGACTAGCTGCAGGGTTCTGTAGTCGGGAAATATGATAAATTGTACAGTGTACATAACTACAAAATGGCAGTGATACATATATTTTTGTATTTTATTTATTTGTACAGTTTTGTGTGTCCCCTTTCCAAATTTTTTCCCTTGTCCCCTCCCTCTTTGGACTTTGGGATGCCATGCTTCTGTATAAGAAGCTATTTTTTTATATTTCAGCTGGGAACCAGCTGATCTTTGGGGGGGGGGGGGGTGAGTGTAGCGCCCCCATAGTGTAGGTGTTTTTTTGAGATAGGGTTTTTTCTGCAGGAACAGGCCTGAATGTTTTGATCTGGGCTTGGGGAGTGGCTCAGGTAGGACTGGGGCAGTCGAACAGATGATGTCACTAGACCCTCCTACCTTCTTCTGGAAAGCACTGGAACTTTCCAGAGTGAAGGTGGGACAAGAGGTGTCATCATCTGGAGTGTCATGGGAAGCCCTGACCACTCCCCAACCTGGATTGGCAGGGGGAAGGCCTTCTCATATACTCAGGGCTGGGTCAGTCGGGGGGGAGTTGCTGGAGGTGGAAGTGTGAAGGTGTAGCAGAGGTGCTGTGGAGGCCTCTACCCAGGGGGGATCCCCCAGTCGAGGGGGGGGTGACCTTGAGGCCTGGAGGTTCAGGTGCAGCAAGGAGTGGAGGTGATTCCTGAAGTCGCACAAGGGAACAGGAGAGCAGCAGAGGTGCTACTGAGACACTCGAGTTGGTGAGTGACAGACCCTGGGAGCTGGAAGAGAAAGTGCTGGAGCAGGATGGGAGAGGAATAGTGGACAGTCTGTGGAAGCCTTGGGAGCCAGTCAGTGGAAGGAGTCTCACTGCGAGGAAAGCAGGTCAGTGTGATGGCCTGGAAGAGGGATGGGCTGGAAGTTGTAGTCCATCAAAGGCCCAAATAGCACCCAAGTACTTTGCTACATATTCAGGGGCCCGTGATCCCTGGCCTGTAATGGGTGGTCCAGAGGTTCTGCTAGCAGAGTGTAGACCTCGCCATGTGCTAGCTGCGGTGAAGAGAAAGGAGTAAAGAAGCTTGATTAATCCTTTCAAGCTGGGAACCAAGTGATGTGCTGGAAAGTAGGAAGGAGTAATAGTCTGCATGTATAGAGCTGGAGAGAGTTGTGAGAAGTAACAGTCTGCAGAAGGAAAGTGTTGATATACAGGACTGTATATGGAGGTCGTGTACAATAATTCCTGGGCATCCCACAGTTACCCCTTATCCCCATCCAAGTTATTTCCCCTAAATAAAACAACAAAAACAATAGCCGGCCTGCTCAGTGTCTACAGATGTGTGAGATATGGTGGACTTGAGGGCTGCTATAAGGTGAACCACAACTATAGCTACTCCCAAGGGAGCACATGGCTACAGTATGGATCTTATTTTTTACAAAAGTTGAAACTTGGCTGACTATGCCTCTAAAAATAACCTTACTTGGTACCTATAGAACTTTCCCAGCATGCTTCAGAAGTTACCAACTATCTCTCTACTGTATTATCATATGCAGTTTAGTGTAATAGTTCTTACCATAATTTTCAAATATTTACATCACACCCAGGCCGTGGTATTGGGCAGCACATTTTAGGTGCACTTTGTTCCCTTTAACCACTTTAAGACCACCCATGGCACATATAATGCAACAGGGCGGTTGTATTGCGCAGAACAACATACCTGTACGTCGCTTCATGCAGTAGATACTGTGAGCGTGCGCGGGTCCGGTGGAACATCTCTGAGATCTGACGTTCCTAGTGTTCAGGAACAGTGATCTCTATGTTTTCCCAGTGAGCCCATCCCCCACACATTTAGAAACACCTCCCAGGGGACAGTTAACCCTTTGATCGCCCCCTAGTGTTAACCCCTTCCCTGCCAGTGTCATTTATACATTGATCATATATATATATATGTATTATAGCAGAACGTTTTTTCAAAATTGGCGCTGTTTTTTTGCTTGTAGCACAAAAAATAAAAACCGCAGAGATTATCAAATACCACCAAAAGAAAGCTCTATTTGTGGGGGGGAAAGGACATCAATTTTGTTTGGGTACAGCGTTGCACGCCCGTGCAATTGTCATTTAAGGCGATGCAGTGCCGAATCGCAAAAAATGACCTGGTCATTGAGGGGGTAAATCCTTCCGGGGCTGAAGTGGTTAAATACACTATATTGTCAAAAGTATTGGGACGCCTGCCTTTACACGCACATGAACTTTGCTTGCACTTTTTTTCTATATATGGCAAAACAAATTCTACCACTGTAAGGCCTCATGCACACAGGACGTTTTTAAAACGCCAGTGCTACAGCAGCACTAAAAATGTCCGCTTAGCCGCGTTTTTACGTGGTTTCCCACGTTAGCATTTTTGGGCGGTTTTTCATTAAAAACATGTAAAAACGCCTAAAAATGTCAAATGCTGCTAAACACGACTTGACACATTTAGCCACGTTTTTGAAGTTTTTCGTTTTTACTGCTCCTGGAAGCACAGGCTGTCACTTTTTTTCTACTGCCCTTAAACTCTTATGGCTCCAAACCCCTCTGCATGGACACATAGGCTAACATAGAGGGGCTTTTAGAGGCAGTTAAAAAAAAACATCAAATGCCCCTAACAGCAGCTGTAAAAACGTCCTGCGTGCATGAGCCCTAATGCTCTGCATATAATATTACACGCTCTCTTCCCATTGTGTGTATATATATTACCAAAAGTATTGGGACACCTGCCTTTACACGCACATGAACTTTAATGGCATCCCAGTCTTAACCACTTCAGCCCCGGAAGGATTTCCAGCTTTAGGACCGGAGCCCTTTTTGCGATTCGGCGCTGCGTCGCTTTAACTGACAATTGCGCGGTCGTACGACGTTGTACCCAAACGAAATTTGCGTCCTTTTTTTCCCACAAATAGAGCTTTCTTTTGGTGGTATTTGATCACCGCTGCGTCATTTCTGATCGCCGCTATAAACAAAAGAAAAGTGACAATTTTGCAAAAAAAAAAACAAATTTCTTACTTTTTCCTAAAATACAAATCCAAAAAAAAAATATAAAAAAACATTTTTTTTCACCGTTTTTGGCCGATTTATATTCTTCCTCATATTTGCGATAAAAAAAATCGCAATCGGCGTTTATTGATTGGTTTGCGCAAAAGTGGTCGCGTTTACGGATGATGAGAATTCATTTTTGGGGTTTTTAATTTTTTTTTATTTTTTACTAAAAATGGCGGCGATCTGCGATTTTTTGCGGTACTGCGATATTGGGGCGGACATGGCGGAACGTTTTGACACTTTTTTGGGACCATTGGCATTTATACAGCGATCAGTGCTATAAAAATGCACTGATTACTGTGTAAATGCCATTGGCAGTGAAGGGGTTAACCTGCAGGGGGCGCGCTAAGGGTTAACTATGTTCCCTGGGCGTGTTCTAACTGTATGGGGCTTGCCTAGCTGGGGAAGGGAAGTGGTCACAGCCTTCATGTACAGGAAGGCTGTGATCACAGCCCTTCCCCCTCACACAGAGCGGAGGTCCGTGTTTACTTACACGGACCTCCGCTCCTTCACTCCGGGGGGGGCATCGCGGGTGGCCGGCGGCAATCGAAGCCACCGCACCCGCTCCCTGGCCCCCCCCCCGAACACTGTGAGCGCGCGCGCGCGCGCTCACAGTGGCTCTGTATCGCGGCCGCCGTCGTATGGCGGCGATTCGCGTTACAGAGCCACTCTGTCGCCGTCAATTGCCGATCAGCCGTCGGCAAGCGGTTAAGCCTCGTACACACGGGACGACGATCATATACAACAGGTCGTACTAACGACCGTTGTATGCGATATTTATCGTTCCTATGTGCGATTAGAACAGTCGAACATACGACGGTCGTACAAGGGGAGCTGTGTGAGCAGACTAGAAAACTTGGTCGTGCCAACAAGCACTCATACGACCGTTGTATCGTGTGTACAGAGCAGTTGGTATTGTGCAAAACACGCATGCTCAGAAGTCAGGGAGGGCCGGATGCTAATTACATGCACCTGAACGTTCTTCTGTGGTCGTACGATCGTGTAGTGCAGTCAGTATGCAAGTTACATTATACAACATACGATTTGCGACGATCATACGTACGATCGTCGTCCCGTGTGTACGAGGCTTTAGTCCGTAGGGTTCAATATTGAGCTGGCCCACCCTTTGCAGCTATAACAGTTTCAACTCTTCCGGGAGGGCTGTCCACAAGGTTTAGGAGTTTCTATGGGAATGTTGGACCATTCTTACAGAAGTGCATTTGTGAAGTCAGGCACTGATGTTTGATGAGAAGGCCTGGTTTGCAGTCTCTGCTCTAATTCATCCCAAAGGTGTTCTATCGGGTTGAGGTCAGGGCTCGCTCATTGGTGTCTTTATGGACCTTGCTTTGTGCACTGGTCCAAATCATTTGGTGGAGGGGGGATTATGGTGTGGGGTTGTTTTCAGGGGTTGGGCTTGGCCCCTTAGTTCCAGGGAAGGGAAATCTTAAGGCGTCAGCATACCAAGACATTTTGGACAATTTCATGCTCCCAACTTTGTGGGAACAGTTTGGGGATGGCCCCTTCCTCTTCCAACATGACTGCACACCACTGCACAAACAAGGTCCATAAAGACTTGGATGAACGAGTTTGAGGTGGAGGAACTCGACTGGCCTGCACAGAGTCCTGACCTCAACCCGACAGAACACCTTTAGGATGAATTAGAGCGGAGACTGCGAGCCAGGCCTTCCCGTCCAACATCAGTGCCTGACCTCACAAATGTGCTTCTGGAAGAATGGTCAAACATTCCCATAGACACCCCTAAATCTTGTGGACAGCCTTCCCAGAAGAGTTTAAGCTGTTATAGCTGCAAAGGGTGGGCCAACTCAATACTGAACCCTACAGACTAAGAATGGGATGCCATTAAAGTTCATGTAAAGGCAGGCGTCCCAATACTTTTGACAATATAGTGTGTGTTTTTTTTTTTTTTAATTTCAGTTCAGGTCTGTAAGGGACGCAGCTTGTCCCTTATCTCCTGACAGCTGCTGGTAGGTGCACAAGTTTTAATAAAACCGATAGGTTAGGCATTGAATGGATTTGGCAAGAAAATCCCATTACTTTTATAACCGCGTTATATAAAATAAGTTAAACTTATACTAGATAAGGCCTGATATAGAACACAGCGCCATGAATCATTAGCCAGGCCAAGTTCAGCTCTCTGCAGAAAAACAATGCATGGTCTTAGCCGGCTTCTTGGACACCCTTGAACATTCTGGTTCAGCTGCAATTAGCCGAGCTGTTTATTCGCGGTGCGCTCTGGTCGTGACATTTTGCCTACCCTGTGCAAAACACAAAATTCGAATTGGCTTGCTACCCAGGCGTCACATGGTCGTGGCTCACGCTCTATCAGATGTTCCAACACAATGAACTGCCATTAAAAAGGGACACAATTATTTGTGTCTTTTAAAGTGCATCTAGTATCAGATGTATTTTTTTTATTTATTTTTTTGTAATTTTAAATGTCCCTTGCCAAGTAATGAAGTGATGTGCGAGTGTAACACTTCCAGGTGTTTATTACCTCTCTGAGATCACAGGACTCCCCCTGACAATGCCTTCATCTGCTTTTCTCTCCTGAAGAACCATCTACTTCTTTGGCTGCGGTGACGCAATCCTAGGGCCTGCACAGTTCTAGGCTGTGCTCACAAATGTTTGACACAAATCAGCCTCTGCCGCTGCCCCTTACCTCATACCATGCTGCAATGTTACAATGTTGCAGTCTGAACACTGGAAAGCTTCCTCCTTACTGTGACACTATCAGGGAATTCCTATTAGTCAGCTGGTTCAGGAAAATGTGCATTGGCATACTTCTGCACGGACATTAGCCAGATGCACGTGTGTGCGCAAGAATGTGCATCATGGCATGGGTGTGAACATGTGGGCACACCCAGGGTCAGTATTGGCACCGGCCTATTTAACCACTTCAATACCTGGCACTTTCACCCCTTCCTGCCCAGACCATGTTTTTCTTAGTTTTTTTTATAACATTTTGCAAAAAGTAATTTTTCTTCCTCACTGATGTGTGCTGATGAGGCTACACTGATAGGCACTGATGAGGCTACACAGTTGGGCACTGATGAGGCTGCACTGATGGGCACTGATGAGGCTGCACTGATGGGCACTGATGAGGCTACACTGATGGGCACTGATTATGCTGCACTGATGGGCAATGATGAGGCTGCATTGATGGGCGCTAATGAGGCTACACTGATGGGCACTGATTATGTTGCACTGATGAGGCTGCACTCATGGGCACTGATGAGGCTACACTGATGGGCACTGATGAGGCTACATTGATGGGCACTGTTGAGGCTGCACTGATGGGCACTGATGAGGCTGCACTGATGGGCACTGATGAGGCTACACTGATGGGCACTGTATATGCTGCCCTGATGGGCACTGATGAGGCTGCACTGATGGGCACTAATGAGGCTATACTGATGGGCACGGATTATGCTGCGCTGATGTGCACTGATGAGGCTGCACTGATGGGCACTGATGAGGCTACACTGATGGGCACTGTTGAGGCTGCACTGATGGGCACTGATGGGCATTGATAAGGCTGCACTGATGGGCGCTGATGAAGCTACACTGATGGGCACAGGTGATGCTGCACTGATAGGCACTGATGAGGTTACACTGTTGGGCACTGATGAGGCTGCATTGATGGGCAGTGATAAGGCTGCACTGATGTGGTGGCACTAATGGGCACTGATGAGAAGATACTGACGAGGCTGCACTGATGAGGCAGCACTGATGGGCACTGAACAGGCGGCAGTGATGGGCACTGATAAGCTGCACTGATGGGTACTGATGGGGCTGCACTGATAATCGGTGCACTGATGATCAGTGTAAACAATGTACTAACTGTGCGCTGTCAGCCTTGCTGGTTATAGGCTCTCCTTCCCTCACACAGAGACAGCGTGAGGAAAGGACTGCCGATAATTGACAAGTGTGTTTACATGTACCATCTGTGATTGGACACAGCTGATCACATGGTAAAGGGCCACTATGATTGGCCCTTTACCTCAATCTGTGATCAGCTGTGTCCAAAGGACACAGTGGTCAGAGAGCGCACCGATGTGCACACCTGGGGGTGCACGGGAAGCACACACATTGTGGGATGTCCATGGACGTCCTCCCAGAACTGGAGAGCCACACTGTAGCCGTCTTTTGGTTATAGTGCAGGCAGGAACCAGTTAAGTAAGGCTAACTCAGTGCCAGTGCTGACTGGCCTTCAGTGTGTTCCTTGTTACCTTACTTGTGTTCTGCGTGTTATTCAGTATGTTGCTTGATCCCTGACTTGTGTTCAGCATGTTCTTCAGTGTGTTCCTTGATCCCTGACTTGTGTTCTGCATGTTCTTCAGTGCGTTCCTTAATCTCTGACTTGTGTTCTCCATGTTCTTCAGCATATTGATCCCTGTCTTGTGTTCTGCATGTTCTTCAGTGTGTTCTTTGATCCCTGACTTGTGTTCTGCATGTTCTTCAATGTGTTCCTTAATCCCTGACTTGTGTTCTGCATGTTCCTCTTTAATTTATGCTGATTCTCCTGCTGACTCCTCGTCTGACTCTCCTGCTCGCCCTTTTCGATTGATCTTGCTGGTTGGCATCTCCAGTTTGTGGCTATGCAAACTACATCCTCTGGCACTCATGTTCCTCCTGTCCCTTCACATCCTCGGTTTCACCTTCAGGGATACTTGGGCAGGAGATACATGAGAAGCCACCCTCGTCATCTCGGTACTTGACAATCGGATTGATGACATATAGTTACATAGTCAGTGAGGTTGAAAAAAGACAGTCCATCAAGTCCAACCCATGTGTGTGTTTTTTATATCAGCATTTACATTGTATATCCCACAATGTTGTGGTCCCTTAGGTGTGCATCTAATAGATGAAACCTCTACGCATTTTAAGGTTAAACTGCCTTATTTTTAGTGAATGGCCGCGTGTCTTTGTGTACTCCCTTGCCCTGAATAGTTTTATCCCTATTGTGGGGTCACCAGTACAGTATTTGTACATTGAAATCATATCCCCTCTCAAGCGTCTTTCCTCCAGAGAGAATAAGTTCAGTGCTTGTAATCTTTCCTCATAACGAAGGTCTTCCAATCCCTTAATTAGCTTTGTTGCCCTTCTCTAAACCCTTTCCAATACCTGGACATCCTTCCTGAGGACCGGTGCCCAGAACTGGACAGCATACTCCAGGTGAGGCCTCACCAGAGACTTGTATAGTGGGAGAATTATTGATTTATCCCTGTAGTTGATTCCTTTCTTGATGCATGCCAACACTTTGTTAGCTTTGCTTGCAGCAGCTTGGCATTGCATGCCACTGCTGAGCCTGTTCACTACTAGGACCCCTAGGTCTTTTTCCATCCTAGATTCCCCCAGAGGCTAGAATAGTTTGCGTTCATGTTCTTGGTACCCAAAGGCATTATCTTACATTGTTCTATGTTAAATATCATTTGCCACTTATCTGCTCACCCTATTAATTTATTCAGATCTTCTTGCAAGGTTTCCACATCCTGTGGAGAATTTATTGCCCTGCTTAGCTTGGTATCATCTGCAAATATTGAGATTGAGCTCTTCACCCCGTCCTCCAAATCATTTATAAATAAATTCAATAGGATTGGTCCTAGGACGGATCCTCGGAGAACCCCACTTTCTACACCAGACCATTCTGAGTACTCCCCATTTTATCACCACCCTCTGGAGTTTTCAATCCAGGCACTCACCCTTTGATCCATGTTGAGGGATCTTAGTTTGAACAGTAAAGGTTTATGGGGAACTGTATCAAATGCTTTCGCAAAATCCAGGTACACCACGTCTACAGGCTTTTCTTTATGTAAATGGCAGCTCACCTCCTCATAGAAGGTTAATAGATTGGTTTGGCAAGAACGATTCTTCATGAAACCATGTTGATTACCGCTAATGATACCGTTCTCGTTACCATAATCTTGTATATGATCCCTTATTATTCCCTCCAAGAGCTTGCAAATTATTGATGTTAAGCTAACTGGTCTGTACATCTTGGTCCTTTTTTATATATTGGTACTACGTTGGCTTTCCTCCAATCAGTTGGTATCATACCAGTCAGAAAACTGCTCATAAAGATTAGGTACAAAGGTCTGGCAATAACTTGGCTAAGTTCCTTAAGGACCCTCGGGTGTAAGCCATCTGGTCCCGGTGACTTATTAGTGTTCAGTTTTTCAATTCTATTCCTGTTTTTATCCTCAGTCAGCCATGAGAGTGCTTCCTGTGACGAGTCGTGAGGACCAACAATGTAGTTCTGAATAATTGAGCCCCCCCGTTTCCTTTGTGAATACTGAGGAGAAAAATGAGTTTAACACCTTTGCCATTTCTCCATCCTTTGTAACCAGATTTCCTTTGGCATTCTTTATAGGGCCAATATGATCTGACCTCTCTCTCTTACTGTTTATATACTTAAAGAATTTATTGGGGTTCCTTTTACTCTCCTCAGCTATGTATCTTTCATGTTCTACCTTAGCTGCTCTGATTGCACCTTTGCATTCCTTATTGCGTATTTTATAGATATGAAAATCTGACTGAGACCCCTCCACCTTGTATTTTTTGAAGGCCTTCACCTTTGCTTTTATGTGTGCCTTTATTTCAGAGTTAAGCCATCCTGGTCTTTGATTAGCTCTTTAAAATGTATTTCCTGTTGGGAAACACTGGCTAATACCTTTGTTTAGTATGTTCTTGAAGCACTCCCATTTTCCCTCCGTGTTCATTGTTCCTAGAATTTTATCCCAGTTAACATCTTCCAGCAAGGAGCGTAGTTTATGAAAGTTGACTATTAAAATTCAGTGTCTTTGTATACCCCTTATGCTTCCTATTTGTGTAATTTATACTGAAACTATTTGACCTGTGATCGCTATTTCCTAGATTGCCCCTTACTTCCACGTCTGTGTTGTTAGTAATCAGAAGGTCTAATAATGCTTTTATTCTTGTTGGTGCATTTACCATTTGACCCATGAAATTGTCCTGCAGGACATTTAGGAAATGGCAAGCCTTAGCTGAATGTGCAGTTCCTTCCACCCAGTCTATATCTGGATAATTAAAATCCCCCATTATAATGACACTTCCCATCCTAGCCGCTATTCCAAATTGCAATAGGAGGTCCGCCTGCCCCTCCTCCCTCTGATTAGGGGGCCTATAGCATATTCCCAGTATTACTTTCCCCCTGGTATCTTCCCTTTGTAGCTCTACCCATAAGGCTTCAACTTCCTCCCCAGATCCACTAGTAATGTCATCTCTCACATTAATCTGTATGTCATTTTTTATATACAGGCATGCCCCTCCCCCTTTTTTGCCCTCCCTATCCCTGCAATATAGGGAATACCCCTGAATGGTAGGCAGCCAATCATGAGAGCTGTTGAACCAAGTCTCCGAAATTACCACAAAATCGAATTCCTCCTCATACAGTAGCAACTCTAGTGTCTGCCAGACTCCTGGCATTAGTGAACAAGCCACAGAGTTTTGTCTGGACACCTACTGTTTCCTTGCTGGGTATTAATCATTTGCATATAGAACTTGTTACACTACTTGCCTCGGGTTTAAATTCTTTATTCGGCCTACCATTTCTACCCCCAATACTTCCCCCTGGACTCTGGACTCCCCCTGGACTCTGTTTCACTCTGGCTATCATCTCTTCCTAGACATAGTCAGTGGACGGTGTTCTGCTGAAAACTCCAGCTTGCCAAAATCTCCAACCACATCACTTCTGGTGACTGTCCAGTAGCAATAATTGGAGATTTCGAAGAGTTGGCTGTTTTCACAGAACACCGGCAGTACACTATATAATGAGTGGACATTGTTAGTCCATCCGATACTGACCAACAACATGACCGCCTCCAAGGCAGTGACAACTTTTTCGTCCTTACCCGATGTCCTTTCAAAACAGCCAACTCGTTGTGTACCGTAGTGTATATGCTGTCGGCATTTTGTGAAAACATGCAGCTAATATGGCCATAACTGTCCCTTTGTAATGTCAGCTAAGGGGTGGGGCATCCCCTGCCTACAGCTCTTTGGACAAAAAATGGAAGCCTAGTGTAGTTTGCTAGGTATGTTTCATTTTTGTAAAGTTTTGCAGTCAAGGGAGCAGTGATTGTTTGCTTTGGTCTGTTCCAGATTTCACAGGCTGAAAGTTTGACAGCTTCCCCCTGCTTCTGGAAGAAGTTTCCACAATGTGGGGCTTGGTAGAGTCAAGTGACCAGTCAGAATATTTATCATGCCCCCCAGTGCCAGGACATGTGGTGGGCAGGAGGGGCGGCTGCCCTGGGCACTGTGGTATCATGTGAGGTGGGGGAGGTGGGCTCCACAAGGAGATTGGGGGGGATTTATGTTGGAACAGAGAATTTGGAGGGCAGCAGGGGATAGGTATTGTTCTAGGAGGGGGAATCTGGGGGGTAAGTGTGCTAAGAGTGGTGATTTAGGGGGATTTGTGTTGGGAGGAGGGATGGGAAAAGAAGATTTATGTTAAGAGGGGGGCTGGGGGGAATTTGTACTGTTAGGGGGGATTTGTACTTGGAGGGGAAATTTTAGGGGTAGAGGATTTGTGCTCAGATGGGTATTTTTTTTATTTTTGGGGTGGAGAGGGGGCATTTTTGCTGGGGGAATTGGGGGATAGGGGGGATTTGTACAGGGTGGAGGGGGAATTAATTCTCAGAGAGTAAGCATGCAGATTAGTGCTGTTTTTTTTCCGGGGGGATCTTTACTGACACATAATGCTCATACATCTTGGGGAGGGTGCAGTTTGGCATGTTTGCTCTGGCCTCTGGCTCTTGTCCTGGCACTGCATGTCATACTCAATTCCTGGAGGGGAGTTTCCAGAGGGTGGCTGCGGAGGTGATAAATAGTGCCCATAGTGCATGGAGCCCTGAAGAGATTGTTCTTTCCTCAGCGGAGTGGGGGGTGGGGGGTTCTAAAGCCACTGGGGCTGCTGCCTGTGGACTATGTAGCTGTTCTTTGAGGTCTCAGCTGTAGAAGAGCTGGGACCCTGGAATGAGCTTTTGAGGAGCTGGCTGCGGGCCTTCCTCATAAGGGATCTGGTCAGGAGAAGGATATGTCAACCTCACCGGACCATGCCCAGAGGACATGAACCCTGCTCCAAACAATGCCAAGATCATTGTTAATGTCGGACAAGTGGCCAGGCTGAGCCTTCTTGTTTTATTGGAGGACAACAGGAACATAGAAAAACAGGAAGCAACATCATAACCATGTGGTTTCTCGAGAAAGAACATTACATT
The DNA here is from genome assembly GCA_018402905.1 of Glandirana rugosa. Taxonomy (NCBI): domain Eukaryota; kingdom Metazoa; phylum Chordata; class Amphibia; order Anura; family Ranidae; genus Glandirana; species Glandirana rugosa. The sequence continues at coordinate 686,783 of BLSH010263576.1, forward strand.
ATGCAAACATTAATCACTACCACCTAGTGGAAGAACTACTAATATATGGGAAAGGTTGTTGCACCTATGCACATAATAACAGCATGCCAACACGTTTTAAAGATAAATGGTGGAGCTATTTTGAACAATGATACTGCTGCTGTATAGTGTTACATATCCAGACTGTATTAATGCAGACTTGTAAAGTTAGAGAAAAATCCGTTTTGATGACTGGAGAGGCTCTCTTTAGCACTGTGCTCTCTGGCTGATGCTGCCCCATTGAGATATCAGTAATTATGTAAACGAGTTTGACTGCTCTCCTTGTCTGCATTGTCTGTTATTGTCTGTCTGACAGCTCCGACCCACTAATCTCCATTCAGGCCATAATCGGCTCTGTTGTTCTCAGGGTAGAGATGTACGCCTCCTCGTGTTGTGACAGATTAATATGTGTGCATCCGCACCACGCCGTCATTCAATAATGTTTTAATTAATTTTAATCTGTTTGTGTTACAGACAGTCAGCTAAGGCATGAAGAGGATCATATTTTCAGCTCTAATAAATTCCATTAAAGCTTCATTAATGGCAAAGAAGATTAAGTGCCGGTTCTGAATCCTGAAAAGTTTAAGGAGGAACTCTAGGGAGAAAGGAAAATGTGATGGTAAATATGAAAGATAAAGAATTGATTACTCATGTTTGATTTAAATTTTTGGATGATTTGTTTAAGAAAAAATTAATTATTGGGTTACATTTTTTCCTGTAAAACAGGGATCCCCAGAATTTCTAAACAAACAGCTTACTGTTTTTCAGACATCGAGGGGGTCGTATTGTAGCCAGTGGAAGTAGAAAATGCCTTGGCGTCAATGGGAGAAAACTATGTCCCGTCATTGGTATCAGTAGAAGGGATAGTGCCCCATCATTGGTGTCAGTGGGAAGAATAGTGTCCAATCATTGGTGTCAGTGGGAAGAATAGTGCCCCATCATTGGTGTCAGTGGAAAGAATAGTGTCCCATCATTGGTGTCAGTGGGAGGAATAGTACCCCATCATTGGTGTCAGTGGGAAGAATAGAGCCCCATCATTGGTGTCAGAGGGAGTAATAGTCCCCCATCATTGGTGTCAGTGGGAAGAATAGTGTCCCATAATTGGTGTCAGTGGGAAGAATAGTGCCCCATTATTGGTGTCAGTGGGAAGAATAGTGTCCCATCATTGATGTCAGAGGGAGGAATAGTGCCCCATCATTGGTGTCAGTGGGAAGAATAGTGTCCCATAATTGGTGTCAGTGCGAAGAATAGTGTCCCATCATTGGTGTCAGTGGGAAGAATAGTGCCCCATCATTGGTATCAGTGGAAAGAATACTGCCCCATCATTGGTATCAGTGGAAAGAATAGTGCCCTATCATCGGTGTCAGTGGGAGGAATAGTGCCCCATCATTGGCATCAGTGAGAGGAATAGTGCCCCATCATTGGTGTAAGTGGGAAGAATAGTGACAGGAATTATGTCCCAGTGACAGGAATTAAGTCCCATTGTTTGTGTCAGTGGGAGGAAAAGTGCTCCAAGGGCCAGATAAAGGCAAGCAAAGGGCTGCAGTTTGGAGATCACTGCTGTTAAAGTTACTGCATACAAGGACATTGTGGACAAGGGATCCCCAAACTTTCTAAAAAAATGGCCAGTTTACTGTTCTCCAGACTTTAGAGGGGGGCAGATTGTGGCCAGTGGGATTAGCATTGTTGAGAGTAAAGAATGCCTCATGCTTGGTGGTGTGGGAGTAACATTGAAGGAATAGTACCCGATCATTGGTATTAGTGAGAGGAATAGTGCCCCACCATTGGTATTAGTGAGAGGAATAGTAAACCATCATTGGTATTAGTGGTAGGAATAGTACCCCATCATTGGTATTGGTGAGAGGAATAGTGCCCCATCATTGGTATCAGTGGAAGGAATAGTAAACCATCATTGGTATTAGTAAGAGGAATAGTACCCGATCATTGGTATCAGTGGAAGGAATAGTGCTCCATCATTGGTATTAGTGGAGGGAATAGTGCCCCATCATTGGTATCAGTGGAAGGAATAGTACTTGATCATTGGCATTAGTGAGAGGAATAGTACCCAATAATTGGTATTAGTGAGAGGAATAGTGCCCCATCATTGGTATTAGTGGCAGGAATAGTAAACCATCATTGGTATTAGTGGGAGGAATGGTACCCCATCATTGGTATCGATGAGAGGAATAGTACCCCATCATTGGTATCAGTGGAAGAAATAGTGCCCCATCATTGGTATCAGTGGGAGGAATAATACCCCATTATTGGTATCAGTGGAAGGAATAGTGCCCCATCATTGGTATCAGTGGGAGGAATAGTGCCCCATCATTGGTATCAGTGGGAGCAATAGTGCCCCATCATTGGTATTAGTGAGAGGAATAGTACCCCATCATTGGCATTAGTGAAAGGAATAGTACCCCATCATTTGTATTTGTGGGAGAAATAGTGCCCCATCATTGGCATTAGTAGAAAGGAATAGTACCCCATCATTGGTATCAGTGGGAGGAATAGTGCCCCATCATTGGTACCAGTAGAAGGAATAGTGCCCCATCACTGGTATTAGTGGAAGGAATAGTGCTCCATTGTTGGTGTCAGTGGGAAGAATTATTCCCTACTGTTGGCTTCAGTGGCAAAATAATAGTGCCCCAAGATCTGGATAGGCAAGCAAATGGCAGCATCCAGCCTATGGTCCATAGTCTGAGACCACTGATGTAGACAATTGGGTGCTTCCAGCCTTGAAATAACAGTTTGGGGAAGGCCCATTTTTATTCTCACATTTTTTGCTGGGGATATGCTGCTGAAAAAATGATTGCACCATACAGTATTTTACCATATGAAGAAGGGATTTGATTGCTCCCCCCTCTTTTCTTTCTGACTTGGATTTATGACTCCAGATTATGCTTGCACTAAAGGAATACTTCCAGCTCTACATTAGACTACATAGAGATTGTTTTCCTGATGGAAATGAACAGAAAGCAACATTGGCGTGTCATACATGTTGAAGTTATGATATAAAATAACAGTTGAAGTCATTATCCAGTGTCCTTCTGGCCAAGATCAACACTTAGAAGCTGAAACGCCCATGTGCAATCCACAAGTGAGGAAGTCTAATTAAACTTCTTGAGCAGGAGGATATGAAAACAAATCAAAGTTTGAAAGATAGCTCCTCCTTTATCAAAGTGAGATTGCACTCTTTTAAGCATTTTCAGCAGCTGATTTAATCCCTACAAAGTAAGCAGCTTCTTTATCATTTAATCCTTGTCAATGTTCCAGTTTAAGCTGGTTCCATGATTGCTGCCCCAGGTTTCCTATTTCAGGGTGGCTCCTATATCTTGTAGCATGCTATGAAGTCAACCTTGCATGCAGGGACTAGAGTTGTGGCTTTTTATGCTGTGTGCATCAATAGAAACACACAGACCCATAGCCTAGGATGGGAAGACACATAGTATGGCCAAAAATGGAGCGTTGGAAGAAAAAGTTCTTACCTATGCATGAATGTTGTTCTCGTTTATTTTTGTGACAGCAAAGATAGCCATAGCCAGGTCATTGAAGTCGGCAGTGATACCTATAGGCTTGGTATAGGCTAAATTGTCTTGGATTAAGGTTAATGAATGCTGTTCCCAATACTGGACGGCAAACTGAAGCAGTTTGAGAAAACCTGGAGCCGCTGCATTTGATATCTGTCTAGGTACAACTGGGTTCCCTTGGTTTAGACAGTGGTCTGGATTGGAGGAGTTGGCACGTCCTTCTTTCTCCTCTTTTTTTCTTTATTTTCTTTTTTAGATCTTTGCTGTCTGTCCCCCTTTTTTCCCCTCTTTTTCTGGGAGTCAGGGTCCCCATACTGATTGTGTGAGATATCGACTCATCCAGGGGAGGGCTGGGCCAGGGGGCAGGGTGGCAACTGCCCCCCAGGCCACCCTAACTTACATTCAAAATGGCCGACGGCCGCTGCCTGCTCACACTTTTATCTTCTTGTGGAGGAAGGAAGCAGGGGCCAGGGACACAGCCACCAACTAACTGCAGGCAAAGGGGGGGGGGCACCCAGGGTCGGCTGTGCTGATGGGCACTGGTGAGCCTGCATTGATGAGCACTGATCAGGTTGCATTGGATAGGCACTGGTGAGGTTGCATTGATGGGCACTGGTGCGGCTGCATTGATGGACACTGGTGAGGCTGCCTTGATGGGCACTGGTGCGGCTGCATTGATGGGCACCGATGAGGCTGCATTGATGGGCACTGATGAGGGCTAAGCTGATAGGCACCGATGAGGCTTCATTGGTGGACACTGATGAGCTGCATTGATGCATTAGTTTTGTTAAACCTCCTTTGTTGCTATTAACATTAAATTATGTTACCACATTGTATCATATTTGTTTTGCTTCATAACATCAATAGCCGTTCTAAAACCAGGTGAGCATGGATGGTGAGCTGATTTGTTGGTTCAATGGGCCACTTGACTGGACTTGCCCCCCAGGCCAAAGGCTGCCAGCCCTCCCCTGTGGTCACTCATCTTTTTGGAACAGAAAAAAATGGACTGGATGGCCGCCCTCCTGTGCAATGATTCTACTCTTGGTCAAAATACAGCATACAGTGTACAGGTGAACCACGATGGACGGCTGACGTGTTTCACACCAACAGGTGCTTTATCATAGCCTGAGGCTATGATTAAGCACCCGTTGGTGTGAAACACGTCAGCCTTCCATTGTGGTTCACCTATACACTGTATGCTGTATTTTGACCAAGAATAGAGTCATTGCACAGGAGTGCGGCCATCCAGTCCAGTTTTTTCTGTTTCAGTGCACCTGCTTGCAGGCAGTGCTGCACCCACACTCCGGGGATAGAGGTTGAAGCAGCAGGGTCTTAAGTTACCTGGAGCGGCGCTTATCTCTTCTCATCTTTTCGGGTTGTGAAGTCATCCCCTCCAATTAGAGGTAGTCGCAAGCCATGTATTAGGCCAATGGGATAGCTGTCTCCTGTTGGGACTTAGCTGTGAAGGTCATCTTCAGCCCTGGCGGTGTACTTGCTATGTTAAAGTGGTTAACTTGACCTTCAGCCTGATTAAGTTGCCAAGTACCGTGGTGGTAAGACTTTGCTCTCCTCATGTGTGAGGTTAAGCTTACCGCAACCATGGACTTCAGAAGGCCCTGATATCCTTACCATGTGTGATGTACTTTGTTTTTCTTTTTGTAAGTTTATGGAGATGTATGGCTTGGCATTACCTCAATGTTATCTTCTAATGTGTTTTATATCTTTCTCTTGAAAACACTTTTCAATAAAACCTATTGGAAACGAAAAAGTACTCACATTGAAACCCAACCCAACACTTCCTGAAAGTACAAGTGATGTCACTATAATTCCCTGCCAATGCAGGTAATGCTAAGTGCTGAAAATTAGAATGAAATGTGTTCTTGCAGGATTTCCAGCACCTAAATCTCTCGGCATGTAGTGGTTAGGCACGGTGATGTCACCTGCACCTCTAGGGAGCATCAGAAGCTGCTTTCCATTTTTCTTTTTCTTACAATTCTGCATTTTTGGCATCTCTTTAGATAACTTTTCTTACACAGGTGGTATGGAGCTATCATTAAAAGCTGAACTCCAGAGAAAAATTATTCTTGTAGTGGGGCTCCCCCCAAACTGCAAGGATTAAATGCTTGGTTCTCCTTACAGTACCAGTAAAGGGGACATTTACTTTCATTCCCTCGAAGACCAGCCCTGCAGCCTCCTCTCTAAGGCGCTTTGTTGGTGACAGGTACTATGATGTCATCAAGTACAATAAATAGCCCTGCTTTATATGTGAGGACACTGCCCACAACCTGGAGTACAATGGAGATGAGTTGAGATCCAGGTGCTGGGGGAGCCAGGGATAAGATAAGTAACAGTTCTTTTTTTTCTGGAACTCAAGGAATAAACGGGCAGAGCCCCACTGCAAGAGTGTTAATTGTTTTCCCATAAGCTTAAGCCCTCATACACACAGGCGTTTTTTGATGCCACGTTTTTTGGGTGTTTTTTGCAGCACTCCATGTTATTCAATGGCCCCATAAAAATGCAGACGTTTTTGAGCTGTAGAGGGCGTCAACGTTAGTGAGCTGTAACTAGAAAGCGGGACCTGCGCGTTCCGAGGCTGTAACGTTTTGGCATTTTTGACGCCGACGCCGCAAAACGCTCATCAATGCTCACTGACGCCAACGTTTTCACAGAACGGAGGTCCGTGTTTACTTACACGGACCTCCGTTCTTTCACTCCGGGGGGGGGGGGGGGCATTGCGGGTGGCCAGCGGAGATCGACTCCGTCGCACCAGCTTCCTGACCCTCCGGCGGGGGCCGCGCGCTCACTGGGCTCGATCTCGCGGCCGCCGTCATATGACGGCGATCCGCGCAATCGAGCCACCTTGTCGCCGTCAATTGCCGATCAGCCGTCGGCAAGCGGTTAAAGTATATGGGCTATAATGTGTGTTAAAGCTGAAGCAAGTGTAAATGAACCTTAACAGAGTCTTGGGAGCAGGGAGAGCTGCCATATTTTTTCTTCATTTAGGGTTCAGATAAACTTTATTGTTTCTCCCTATTACTGTACATCACTGCATTACTTGGTGGTGGTGGTGGTGGTGGTGATGGTGGGTATTTTATCAGCCTAAAGATCAGCTTGGCAGATGGATGACAGGTACATAGAATACAAGTTATACATTATAATACATATTCTAATAATATATTTTATATGTAAAATGGAACTCTCTACATTTACTCGGCTTGCTCTTTCCAGCTTGAGTTCTTCAGAGGAGATTGAAGACACCCTGAGTCATCCAATGGACATCAGGCATCAATAAGGAAGAGTCACATTATCACATGGCGGTTATAGAAAACACCGACTTCCTGCTGCAATCCCGCTGGAGATATTTATAGTGAACCCGGTCCAGGACAAGCACCATTCAAAGTTCACTTGAAGTGCCTGTTCTGCTGTCTGAAAAAATATTTAAGAAACTAGAATAATATTTTAGAAAGAGCAGAAAACATAGATTAGGCCCAAGCGCTGACATCGCTAGCTTTAGAAACGCTGGCATAAGCTTCTTAGGATTTAGAACAAAAGTTATGGATTTTTTGTAACTCCTTTCCAGTTCAGGCCGGGTCCTCTAGTGCAGGGGGCGCCAAAGTTTTCAGGATGAGGGCCGCATTGTATGTTTTATAAATAATTTAAGACCAAATAAATTCTTCATCGTGGTTCCCCTTACATGACCTGGGTATTCCTTAGGCGTATACTTATCTATTATGAAATAACGGCACAGCACACAATCTGGAGGAATTGGCCGTTAGGCCGTTTTATTAAAACCAGTATAGAACCTCAGGAGTCACCACCGTCAATGTATCCAATTGACTTTTCCTACCATGGGCTCGGCCGCATCACGCCGACCCTTTACCTACCATGTTTTTGTGCCTACACTAACCTAATACCCCGGAGGACCCTAAGGATAGCCAAATTTAAATAACCAAACAGTAAAAGACAATACAAGATATGACCAAAATTATTTTGCCGGATTGCCGGTTAAGGAGGTCTAACACACGACACGGCAATAAAGTATTATCTATTCATATGCGGATTCCTTATG
>BLSH010263576.1:706429-724159 GCA_018402905.1 Glandirana rugosa
GAGCCCCCCGCACCCCCTCCATGTTATACAGCCCCCACGCCTTCACAGCTCTGGACCCCCTTGCACCCCTTCCATGATGCACAGATACAGCCCCCAAGCTCTGCCTCTTCCTACCTTATGCAGAGGGGGAGACACAGCCCCCCCCCGCTCCCCTGCTGGTATGCCACTGGGCAGGATATGCCTTTAAAAATTACTATACAGGATTTATATGGTGCCAGCAGTTTGCGCAGCGCTTTACAACATGAGGGCAGACAGTACAGTTACACTACAATTCAATACAGGAGGAATCAGAGGGACCTGCTTGGTAGAGCTTACTATTGCGTGAAGTATGTGAGGAGTAGGAGCTTCCCTTTTGGGCGACACGTGAATGGGCTGGCCCTATGCGACATGCAGAATTGCGTGACAATCACGCTTTTAAAATTGTGCACCAGGAACACTCTTTGCTAGGTGATTTGTGAATGGGGCATATAGATTTTTTGAGATCTTAGTGATTGCAGTTATAGATGCTTTAGACTAGTTTAAATCACTAGTATGCAATCTAAGGCCGACCATAGAAGGTTTGAATCTCAGTTCAGAAGGAACTGGCCAAGATTCAAACCATGTATGGGCAGGCTGAATGTATTGAGTTGATCAACTTGGGTTCAACCAGTCTGCTGGAGTTTGCATGCAATTATCGCTAATGGCTGATATAGTCGCTAGCAGTAATTACTGTGTCCTCCCGGCGGGGGTGGCTTCCCCTGCCCCCCCTCTAGGAGATAACAATGGCTTGGAGAGAAGGACTAAGACATGCCCAGAGCCGAGAAAGCATTCGGTGCAGGGCATACATGACAGGGTGGAAAGGAACCTGCCAACAAGGGGTTAAATTGGAATAGGGGGTGGTTAGTGTTGTATTGTGCAGGCTGGGTTCACTGGACAGGGGTGGGGACTGACAGGGAGTTTAGTTACAGGAAGGGGAGGTGCTCAGTCTCTTTTGAGGAAGGAACCGATGGAAGAACATCTCTGTCTTCCCGTCCCCTGCGTTCCTTTATAATGGAGGAGGATCGCTTAATGGAGCAGCTTAGGGCTGTGGCCACGATACATGGCCCAGCTTGGATTCAGAGCCGGGTCGCAGCAGTGATTCATGGGGGTCGGCTGAGCCCCCAGCAGCCTGGGCCTGCCGGCACACGCGCTCGAAGGTCTAGGCCTCCGGAGCGTTTCAGTCCTGATCGGACCCCTGGAGCTCAGCGCCGAGTTGGGAGCCCAAGCCTGGACCCTCCAGGCCCTCCTGCCAAACGTAAGGCGGCTCATGGGAGGAATCCCATCCTAGGGGGAGCCCCAAGGGGGGACGCTGTCCGAGGCAGCGCCTCCGCCAACTCCTCTGTCATCCGGATCCCGGAGCACGCGGCCACCCCTGCTGGAGATTCTCCTGCAGAGGGAGTGGCCCGGCGTGGGAGAGCTTGTCACACGGGCGCCGGTCTGTCTCCCGGTGCGGCCGGCGGCCCTCCTGATGGACGCGAGCTGCGGCGAGGGAGGAAGGGCACGTCTGCCCAAGAGGTGCGGGAGTCGTGGCGAGGAAGGTGGAGTCAAGGCGGGACGTCAGCGGGAGGTGGAGCTCCGGCGCGGCTCGGGGGACACCCCGGAGGCTGGGTCAGACGGACGGGCCGGGGTCGCCGGCGGGCGGCCGAGGAGTGTCGAGCAGCCCAGTAGAGGGGCGTTCTGAAGGGGAGCTGAGCAACGCGGAGGACGGTGAGCTGGAGGAGGACGGACGTGAGGCTGCAAGGGAATCCGGATCTGCGGCTGGGGGGTCTCTGCCCCTGAGCGGCCTGGTGAGTCTAATGTTGTGAATAATGTTGATTTGATGCCTGTTCTTTCTTCCACTGTCCTTGTAAGGTCAGGGGTCACTGGTCAGGGGGTGCGCAGGCAGAAATGGTGAGCGGTAGTGAGTTTTTGGCCAGCTTGAGGGAGTTGCTGGGGAAGTTGGAGGGCCCGACGAGGGACATAGCGCCAGTGACAGCGTGGGATTCGGTGGGGGGTAGGGGGGAGGCGTTACGGGTGGACCCCACCTCCCCCAGGGTGCAATCGATGGCTGTGACTGGATCACAGACCGAAGCGGCTGAAGCGGTAACGCTAGTGCCAGGGGCGGACGATGGAAAAAGGGACAAGTTGGCGGATACGGTAGGAATGGCGGACTCTGCGAAGTGTGAGGTGTACGTTTGCCTTGAGGGACCGCTGGGAGCGCATCTCAAGGCGGAGGTGCGCAACAAGATTTGGAAGGGGGAGTATGTGGAAATATTTTCCCTTCTCCCGTTAGAAAAATTTCATTTGGATAGGGTGAAGCCTGACGAGAGTAAGAAGGATGAAGAGGAGCGGAGCAGGTATCGACTCATCCCTCGTACATTTGCCAATTGGTTGCAGGCTTTTGCGATTTTGGCAAGTGTAATTGGGGAAAAAGCTCCGGAGCATTGTTCAGCGCTTTTTTGCTATCTGGACGCTATTGGGGAGGCACATAGAGTGTATGGCGGGGTGGCCTGGCTCCGTTATGATGAACAATTTCGACAGAGGAAAGCCATTAGGTCCTCTATTCGCTGGGACCACAAGGATATCAAGCTCTGGATGAAGTTGATGACTTCTGCCAGGGCGGGTAATCAGTTTTTTCAGGGAGGGGCCGGCGGGACCTCCGCCTCAGGTGCGCCGGCCGCTAGGAAGAAGGGGTTGTGCTGGCAGTTCAACGACAGCTCTTGTCGGGGGGATCCACTCGTTTACCCGTTGTTTTAAACACGGAAAAGGCCGTACCGGGGACGCTTCTGGAAAGTGGGAGGGCTCCGGTGAGAGTGGGAAGGATGGTTCCGTTCCTAAATAGGTACCCCGATCGGGAAGCGGCTCGGCTGTTGGAATCGGGTTTTAGGGAGGGTTTTCACATTCCGAGCCAGTTGACTAGTGTTCCACCGTTGGCAAAAAATTTGCGTTCTGCTTTACACCATCCTGAAGTGGTCTCAGAGAAACTTTCCAAGGAAGTTTCGCTGGGGTGGATGAGTGGTCCCTTTTCCTCGTCGCCGGTTCCGAGGTTGGTGGTGTCGCCCTTGGGGGTGGTTCCCAAGAAAGAACCTGGAAAATTTAGGCTTATCCATCATCTTTCATACCCGAAGGGCGCCTCGGTCAATGATGGTATTGACCCGCATGCTTGTGTGGTGACATATACATCCTTCGATGCGGGGGTCTCTTGGGTATGGAGGTATGGGCGTGGTTCCCTATTGGCTAAGGCAGACATGGAAGCAGCATTCCGACTACTTCCGGTCCATCCCGACAGTATCCATCTGCTGAGTTGTCACTGGCAGGGTTCGTATTTAGTCGATCGTTGCCTACCGATGGGTTGTTCGATTTCGTGTGCTTTATTCGAGACTTTCAGTTCCTTTGTGGAGTTGGTGGTGCGTGATGTGTCTGGTGTGAGCTCAGTCATTCATTATTTGGATGACTTTCTTTGCATCGGCCCAGCGGAGTCCAGGATTTGCGCAATTCTGTTGGCGACGTTACAGCATATCGCGGAACGCTTCGGTATTCTGTTGGCTCCAGACAAGACGGAAGGACCAAGGAGGGAATTGGTTTTTCTGGGCATTACAATTGATTCATTGGCCATGGAATGCCGACTACCTGAGGGTAAAGTAGTAGCTCTACGGGAGGAGGTTAGGGAGGAAGATTCAGTTGCGAGAATTACAATCGTTAATGGGGAAGCTGAATTTTGCATGTTGGATCATGCCGATGGACAGGATTTTTAGCCGTCGTCTGACTGTGGCTACGGCAGGCGTTACCTCACCGCGGCACTATATCCATTTGACAGGCGAGCTCAGGGCAGATTTGAGGATTTGGCATGCTTTTTTGGAGTCTTATAATGGTCGCTCGCTTTGGATGGCGGGTCCCGTGAGCAACGGGGACTTGGTATTGTTTATGGACCCTGCGAGTTCGGCAGGGTATGGGGCCTATTTTCAGGGGCAATGGAGTGCGGAAGGGTGGCCAGAGTCTTGGTGTTCGGCTGGTTTTTTGACAAACTTGGTTCTCTTGGAACTGTTCCCGATCATATTGGCAGTCGAGATTTGGGGCAAGGCGTTTCGCGATAAAATGTTCGCTTTCACTGTGATAATATGGGAGTGGTACATGCGATCAATAATATTTCTGCCTCCTCTCCACCGGTGGTGCGCCTCCTGTGCCACTTGGTTTTGCTTTGTCTTCGTTTAAATGTTTTCATTTATGCGGTGCATATTCTGGGAATTTGCAACAAAGTGGCCGATGCCTTATCTCATTTTCAGTGGGACGAGTTCCACGTGTTGGCGCCGGAAGCGGAGCAGCATGGGGCGCCATGGGGTTGGTCAAGGGGACTTGGGGTCGGAGGTTGCCGTGCTGGTCCTTTATTTTGTGAGTCGCAATTTTGCTAACGGGGTTTCTGCTTCAGCGGTTGATCGTAAGCTAGCGGATCTTGCCTTTGCTTTTAAACTACAAGGGGTGCAGGATTTTACCAAGGATTTTGTGGTCCGTCAGGCCATGAAGGGGTACCGCAAGGGCCACAGAGCCCGGAACTCTAGGTGCCCAGTATCTTTTTCTGTACTTAGTGCTCTTGTGGGACAGTTGAAAGTGGTTTGCTCATTGAGTTACGAACAATCATTGTTCAAGGCGGCCTTTATGGTGGCCTTTTTTGGGGCGTTTCGCATTGGCGAACTTGTCAGCCCTTCTAAGCGAGTTGCGGGGGGTTTATGAGCAGGCGACCTGTCGTTTTCTGAGGGCTCGGTCAGGATATGGCTTCGCAGATCCAAGACGGATCAAAGGGGTAGGGGGGTGTTGGTGGAGCTTTGGCGGGGCAATGCTCCCTGTTTTTGCCCGGTGCTTGCTGTGGAACGGTTCATGGAGTTACGGCCGCAGTTACAGGGTCCACTATTCATGCACTCTGATGGCTCATTTTTGTCCAGGTTCCAATTTGTTGCGGTATTCCGCAAGTGCCTGGCGGCTGCGGGATTGAACCCGTGGGAATTTGCTTCTCATTCCTTCCTCATTGGGGCGGCCACTGAGGCCTCCCGGTGGGGTTTGGATGATAGTGTGGTCGGCCGCATTGGCAGGTGGGAGTCTTCACGATTCCGCTTGTACGTTCGTCCTCACTTACTTTAGACTGGGTTAGGGAGTAGGTTTTGTCTTTCCACTACTTTCTGTGCGTTTGCTGTGTTTTGGTGGCAATGTGATTTTGTTTCCTTACAGGTGGACAACGTTGTCTCATTTGGATTTTAGGACATTCCTTTGTGTTTTGGGGGGCCAAAAGGGTGGAAGTCAGGCCCAACGGCAGGCAGCTGGGGCTTTCCCGGGACTTGGGGAGTGTAAAATGGATCGGGGTCCCGGGTATGCTATGGTCCCAGGTGATCCCGGAGGTCAATCACTTTGCTAGGCTGGATAGGGCCCTGGATATTTTGATCTTGCATGTGGGGGGCAATGAACTAGGTATCCGCTGCAGCAGGGAGCTTATTCGGGATATTAAATTCGATTTTCTTAGACTTAGGACTTCCTTCCTTTATATGTTCTTGGTTTGGTCTGACGTGGTGGCACGTACGTCGTGGCGCACGGCCAGATCAGTTGCTAAGCTAAACAAGGCCCGTATCAAAGTGAATAAGGTGGTGGGTAAGTTTTTCGGGAGGAATGGGGGTTTTGCCATTAGACACCGAGAGTTGGAATCGGAAACTTGGCAGTTCCTTAGGGGTGATGGTGTTCACCTCAACGCAGTGGGTACTGACCTGTGCTTTTTGGGTCTGGAGGATGGGTTACAGAGAGCTTTTCGGGTGCGGAGGGGCGCTCAAGCGTAAGGTTTTACGCTTGTGGTGCTGTGGCGGTTGGGGGTCCTTGACGGAGGTCTAATTTTGGCCATTGGAAAAACGGTGGGGACCCATATGAGGTATGGAGTCCTCGGGAGTTTAGCGTACAACGCATATTGGTTAAGAACGGTGGGTGTCTGAGGTCAGCCGGGTTGGGCTCCGAGGCGGTGTTTTACGGCTGGGGTCACTACTCAGCTAGCTGGTGCCTCTTACACAAAAAAGTTTTGGTAATATGGCACCGTCAGGGACCTCTAACTTTTCTGGATATTGGGATTATGTTAGGATATTATTATGATATGCAAAAGTAAAATATGTATGTTAAATAAAAGGCCGAATTTTGGGCCATTTTACTCCAAAATATGTTGTTGAGTCTTTATTTTATTATAAGAAGGCGGGTTACAGAAGGGAGGCAGTTCAGTGGAGGCTAACTCTTACCTACCCTAGTCAAGACATGCCCAGAGCCGAGAAAGCATTTGGTGCAGGGCATACATGACAGAGTGGAAAGGAACCGGCCAACAAGGGGTTAAATTGGAATAGGGGGTGGTTAGTGTTGTATTGTGCAGGCTGGGTTCACTGGACAGGGGTGGGGACTGACAGGTAGTTTAGTTACAGGAAGGGGAGGTGCTCAGTCTCTTTCGAGGAAGGAACCGACGAAAGAACATCCCTCCCTCCCACCCTGTTTATTGGGCTTTTGCTTGAATTGGGGTTTCGGTTGGGTGTGGTTCTAGGGCGGTTGGGTGTCCTTGACGGAGGTCTAATTTTGGCCATTGGAAAAACGGTGGGGACCCATCTGAGGTATGAAGTCCTCGGGAGTGTAGCGTACAACGCATATTGGTTAAGAACGATGGGTGTCTGAGGTCAGCTGGGTTGGGCTTCCTAGGCGGTGTTTTACGGCTGGGGTCACTACTCAGCTAGCTGGTGCCTCTTACTCAAAAAAGTTTTGGTAATATGGCACCCTCAGGAACCTCTAACTTTTCTGGATATTGGGATTATGTTAGGATATTATTATGATATGTAAAAGTAAAATATGTATGTTTAATAAAAGGCTTAGTTTTGGGCCATTTTACTCCAAAATATGTTGTTGAGTCTTTATTTTATTGTAAGAAGGGGGGTTACAGAAGGGAGGCAGTTCAGTGGAGGTTAATTCTTACCTACCCTAGTCATGTCGATAGGGGAATCAAGCGATTTTGTTTTTTTGTTATTTAGTCTCTGTGACTTCCAGAAACCTTGATTATGCGATAAAAAGGAAATAACAGGTGCAGGTACATTTCTTCTGACGTATTGCTGAAAATCAAGCTCCTTGTAAATGTTTTATTTGCATCAATAAATTCTATAGAAAGAAAACAGTGGCGTCTGTTCTCTCTGACAAAGCGAGGCGTTGAGAACTTTCATTGGCAATATAAAATGGAAAATGACAGTCACCTATAACAGGAATAAATGAAAACTTGCAAAAACATGTTTACCGAAATTCACATGACCAGGACTGCTGATGTGAAATGCTAATCTCCGTGATTGATTGAAGTGTGCAGCATTACCAAAGCATTCCAGACAGCTACAATATATTGTGAGCACCATAACAGCCAGAGGAATTTATAGCCTTTTAGTTTTATTTTTTTTAGGTGTACATACAGGTGAGAGCAGCTTGAAGTATATATGTATTTTATATTTTCACTATGGCATGTACAGTGCCTTGCAAAAGTATTCGGCCCCCTTTGAACTTTGCGACCTTTTGCCACATTTCAGGCTTCAAACATAAAGATATAAAACTGTAATTTTTTGTGAAGAACCAACAACAAGTGGGACACAATCATCAAGTGGAACAAAATTTATTGGATATTTCAAACTTTTTTAACAAATAAAAAACGGAAAAATTGGGCGTGCAAAATTATTCAGCCCCCTTAAGGTAATACTTTGTAGCGCCACCTTTTGCTGCGATTACAGCTGTAAGTCGCTTGGGGAAGTCTCTATCAGTTTTGCACATCGAGAGACTGAAATTTTTGCCCATTCCTCCTTGCAAAAAAGCTTGAGCTCAGTGAGGTTGGATGGAGAGCGTTTGTGAACAGCAGTTTTCAGTTCTTTCCACAGATTCTCAATTGGATTCAGGTCTGGACTTTGACTTTGCCATTCTAACACCTGGATATGTTTATTTGTGAACCATTCCATTGTAGATTTTGCTTTATGTTTTGGATCATTGTCTTGTTGGAAGACAAATCTCCGTCCCAGTCTCAGGTCTTTTGCAGACTCCATCAGGTTTCCTTCCAGAATGGTCCTGTATTTGGCTCCATCCATCTTCCCATCAATTTTAACTATCTTCCCTGTCCCTGCTGAAGAAAAGCAGGCCCAAACCATGATGCTGCCACCATGTCTCATAGTGGGGATGGTGTGCTCAGGGTGATGAGCTGTGTTGCTTTTACGCCAAACATAGCGTTTTGCATTGTTGCCAAAAAGTTTGATTTTGGTTTCATCTGACCAGAGCACCTTCTTCCACATGTTTGGTGTCTCCCAGGTGGCTTGTGGCAAACTTTAAACAACACTTTTTATGGATATCTTTAAGAAATGGCTTTCTTCTTGCCACTCTTCCATAAAGGGCAGATTTGTGCCATATACGACTGATTGTTGTCCTATGGACAGAGTCTCCCACCTCAGCTGTAGATCTCTGCAGTTCATCCAGAGTGATCATGGGCCTCTTGGCTGCATCTCTGATCAGTCTTCTCCTTGTATGAGCTGAAAGTTTAGAGGGACGGCCAGGTCTTGGTAGATTTGCAGTGGTCTGATACTCCTTCCATTTCAATATTATCGCTTGCACAGTGCTCCTTGGGATGGTTAAAGCTTGGGAAATCTTTTTGTATCCAAATCCGGCTTTAAACTTCTCCACAACAGTATCTCGGACCTGCCTGCTGTGTTCCTTGTTCTTCATGATGCTCTCTGCGCTTTAAACGGACCTCTGAGACTATCACAGTGCAGGTGCATTTATACGGAGACTTGATTACACACAGGTGGATTCTATTTATCATCATTAGTCACTGAGGTCAACATTGGATCATTCAGAGATCCTCACTGAACTTCTGGAGAGAGTTTGCTGCACTGAAAGTAAAGGGGCTGAATAATTTTGCACGCCCAATTTTTCAGTTTTTTATTTGTTAAAAAAGTTTGAAATATCCAATAAATTTCGTTCCACTTCATGATTGTGTCCCACTTGTTGTTGATTCTTCACAAAAAATTACAGTTTTATATCTTTATGTTTGAAGCCTGAAATGTGGCAAAAGGTCGCAAAGTTCAAAGGGGGCCGAATAATTTCACAAGGCACTGTAAGTGTAGCGATACCTGCTCAAGAGCCGCTGGTTACTAGTTCCCCCTATTCCTGCACAGCCAGGCAAAGAATGGGGAACCGCTGAAGTAAACACGAATTGCGCCCGTGAATCGGCGCCTATTTACGGCGATTTGTGAGACAGCGCCACACTGCCGCAGTAAATATACTGCGCGCGGTGTGGAAGTGGTTAAAGAGCAATAGATGGGGACAAACTTCCATGTCTATGTACAAAAAGAGATGAAGATCCTGGACTGTACTTCTTCTGGAATAATCGCAGACTCTATGGATCAGTGGCAGAGTTCTTTACGGACCTGGTGCTCTAAGTCCCCTTTAGTGAAATAGCACAAAGCCCCAAACTATATGCATGAGTATAGCTTCTAATCAGTAGAATATCACACATTCCTGACGCTTGTAGATACTACAAGCCCTCCTGGCTGTTTGAGTACTAGCCCACTTGGCTGCCTCTAAGGAACAGTTCAGGACAAGGGATTGGGATTTAGCACAATGCTGTCCTGGAAAGTATGCTACATCTGGAAATTTCACCCCCTGTATTCCCTTGAGTGTGCTGAGGCACTCACACAGACCTTTTTTGTCCCCACTGCACTTGGCAAGACTTCTGTTCAGGCCTCTTGCTGTCCAGACCTTCCCATGCTAGCCTGGAAGTCTTCTGCACAAGACCCAAAGGTAAAGGAGATTCCTCTCTGAGGCTTCCTCTCCTTCCTTCCCTCAGCTCCAACCTGGAGGCAAAGCCCTCAGACCCAGGGTTGCCCTCCTAAGCCGCACGACAGCAAACTCTATCTTCCACCCTGGCCAGGCTCCACCATATTTAAGAATTGACCCAGCCACCCTGCCAGTGCCTTTTGCCTGGGGATTGGCAGATCAGAACCTCCTGGCCTCTGCCCACTAACTTACAGAAGCTTCTCCAAGCTTCTAGATCCAGGGGGAGGCACCAGAGACCTGCCCTTTAGAGCAGGGGTCTCAAACGGATGGCCCTCCAGCTGTTGCGAAATTACAAGTCCCATCATGCCTCTGCCTATGGGAGTCATGCTTGTAACTGACAGCCTTGCAATGCCTCATGGGACCTGTAGTTTCACAACAGCTGGCGGGCAGCCAGTATGAGACCCCTGCTGTAGAGGCATCCAGCCTGACCTGCAGTAACCCAACCTAATTACAGACTCACATACCTACCATGAGTCAAATAAACAAAATAAATGCAACTACACTAGTTGCATACTAGAGGTAGCTACATAAGTATAACATGATTATTATTAAAAAAGGTCAACAATAACATTGCCCAAACCAAGGCTCTATCAGAAGGCAAAGAAATAATGAAGCCTACTTTGTTTTTGTCTGCAGGGAACACCTGGGGCAGCATCTCAAAGTACATTCCAACCAGTTTCAATTCCAGCATTGAACTGGATCACCCCCAAAATGCTGGGGCGGAACCAGACATACCTGTTACAGAGGTAATATTAGAGGTGGGTGCCTGCACAGAAACCGGAGCAGCAGAAGAGATGACTTGCAACACTGGTTGTAATGGAGCAGCCAGAATGGGATAATCCAGGTGAGCAGTTCAAATCCGGAGCATCTGTAACGCTATAGCAAACTGATCCATGCTGTGTTCCTGCTCATTCAGTCTGGAAAAAATATTACAACCAGGTGGATTGCATGCATCTTCTGAATTCATAGCCTTAGTCTAATGTCAGGAACCATGAATCAGACTGAGACAGAAAATGCAAAATCACATCTTTAATGTAATAGTAAAAATAGTACAGGTCAGGAACGTAGTAAAAACATAAGCCAGGGTTCGGAAGCCAAAACGGGTAATCAGACGAGCCAGTACTTTAATCAGGAATCAGCAAAGTCAAAAGCCAAAGATCAGGATCAGGAACCAGAAGGGACCTCAGCCAGGCAAAGTCTTTAACAAGAACTCAGCAGAGACACTCAGATATGTTGAACAAGTCAAAGACACAAAGGGAATGAACAAGGAAGTTTAAGTAGCCAGAGGGGGCTGGCTATAGGCTGGACTGATGAGGCAGGTAATGGTAACCAGGTGAGCCACTGTGGAAACAATGAGTGCTGACAATCATCCACCAGCTGAGCAGCATAACCACTGAGAAGAGAGCTGCTAAGAGCCCAGCCCTGACACTATGGGGTTTATGGGGTGAAGGTCCGCCTTAAGTGATGCCCTTTATTAGCTAACCTAAAGTGATAATAAAGGTGTTTTTTTCTTTTTTAAAAATAACAAACATCTTATCAAGCACAACCAAAGAATAAAATTCCTTCAGATGTTAGCAGCGCTTATTAGTCCTTATTCGTTGTCCTTTATATTAGTATAAAAAAGAGAATGACATTATTATCCTTTGGGTATTTTTTAAAGTTCAAGCATGCTCCCAGTGAAAGTTGTTTATTTTATTCTTTGGTTGTACTTGTTTGCATGTTTTTATGTTTAAAGCGGCTGCTAAAATTACTTGATCACGGAAATATACTGCATGAGAGCTGGGATTAGTGATAATTACTTAATTGTTACTGATATCTTGGATTTGAACAAACATGTTATACAAACATGTTATACGTACCTGCCCTGTGTAAAGGATTTGCACAGAGCAGCACTGATCCTCCTCTTCCCACCGACACTCCTGGCCCCTCCTCTTCTCCAAATGCCCCAATAGCAAGCTCCCAAACCCTACTCTGTGTGTCCATAAGATGCACAGAATGGGGCTTGGCCTCGCTAATAATGTAAGCTTGAAAAATGAATCTAATTTATCTCACCTGTTTAATTCATTATTTGGTAGAAAATGACTTAAAACCACCAAACATTATACATTTATATATAATATAGAATAAAATGGTGGCTGTTGCAATTTTTTAGGGTACATGATTTTCGTGCAAATTTTTAGAAAAATAAATACACTAAAACAAATTTTATTGCACACAAACAAGCCCCCTTGTGAGAGCCTTGGACAGCCTATGAAGTCTATTAGACCCCTGATGTCTCCTCAGCACTCCAAA
Organism: Glandirana rugosa; assembly: GCA_018402905.1. Classification (NCBI taxonomy): domain Eukaryota; kingdom Metazoa; phylum Chordata; class Amphibia; order Anura; family Ranidae; genus Glandirana; species Glandirana rugosa. Next base: position 718,574 of record BLSH010263576.1, read on the forward strand.
GCAATTAACCAAGCACACATCATGCTTGGTCAGTGTAATATATTGAATGTAGTATATTGTGAGTGTAATTTTATATACATATATATATATACACATAATATAAAATTTTACTCACAATATACTACAGCTGCTTCTCTGGCTGTAACGGTCAGGGAATGACAGCTCTGAAACTGGAAGTTGTGAAATCCTCATCACTTCTGGGTAGAGTTGAGCGAACCCGTGGATGTTCGGGTTCGGTGGGTTTGGCCGAACTTCGGAAAAAAGTCTGGGTTCGGCTTTTATGCCGAACCCCATTGAATTCAATGGGGACCCAAACTTTTTGGCACAAAAATGACTGTAAAAGAGTCCTGGAAAGTGCTAGAGGGCTGCAAAATGATTTTAGAACAATAATCTGTCCTTTACAGCAACAGCAGGAACCTGACCCTATAGAACTAGGAGATGATTTTAGAACAATAATCTGTCCCTCTAAGCAGTAGACTCTACCTAGTCCAGTCAGATGGTTCTGTAATGCAGGATAAGATCTGCAATCTGTCCCTAAAAGCAGTAGTAGTAGTAATCTCTACCTATCTATCTATCTGCAATCTGTCCCTCACAGCACCGGCAGCATCCTCTCCCTACACTACCCAGAGAGCATGTGACATGCAGCACTAAGTGACTCCAGCTTATAAAGAGGCTGGGTCACATGATGCACTGGCCAATCACAGCCATGCCATTAGTAGGCATGGCTGTGATGGCTTCTAAGGGCAAACCAGTGAAACACTTGTTGATTGGCTGCCCTGCAGCTATTCAACATGCGTGATCAAATAACCGAACCCAGAACTCGAACCCAAACTTTTTTCAAATGTCCAGGTTCGGGTCCGGGTCACGGACACCCCAAAGTTCGGTACGAACCCGAATTTTACCGTTCGGGTTCTCTCAACTCTACTTCTGGGTTCATTTGTCACAGAGGAGGTGGAGGAATGGATGTTCCTCCATCTCCTCTGTGGGAAGCTGTTCTGGCAGGATACTGCCATCTCGGGTTCCCCAGAGGAACGAGAGAGCCAGGGAAATCCCCCCTGGAGGGTGGCAGGAGAGAGAGCAGCCCTTCACAGTGCTGTAAGAGAGATCACTTTTACAAAACAGCTTATTTCTGGCTGAAAAAAAATAGCAGAAACAGCCATGATCTTGTTAAAACTTTATATGGGTATGTTGGTCAGCAAGTGGCTAAAGTACAGCTTGAAAAAGTTATGCATGCTGGAACTTTTTAGGGCTGAAGGCCTCGGGGTGGGGGCTTGAGAAGGGATGGGAAAGATGATTCATAAAGGTTGAGTTGGGCTTGAACCTATTTCTTTGTCCTGCACTGGTTCTGTTTAGAGTCTCCTCTTAGCACTCTGCACTCTAGGAAGTTTTGTTCTCAGGAAACTCTCCTGTTTGCTCCCAAAATCCTTCATGGTGTTGTTCTTCTCCAGCAGTCATCCAGCTATAACATTGCTGTTGGAGTCAGTTGAAGGAATGGACTGGATGGAATGTGTCTAACAAATTCATCACTGAATAAAAATATATATTAAGTATAATCTGGGCCAAACACAGAGGCTTTGGAGCCAGATTTAAAGATCAAAACTGATATATAATAAATAATTTGTCATTTATTTTTAAAGGATATATTCCTCTACTCATTTTCACTCATATACAGTATCTCACAAAAGTGAGTACACCCCTCACATTTTTGTAAATATTTTATTATTTTTTCAAGGATTTGGTCATAAGACCTGTGGACAAAGGGGGTTGCGTGGTAATTCTGGACAAAGATGTATATTTAAAAGAAATGAGTAACATATTGAATGATAGAGAGACTTATGTACCACTTATGGGGAATCCGGTTTGCCAGTATAAAAAGGAATTAAAGAGAATAGGGTCTGGGGCTCTTAAATGGGGGGTTGTAAGTAAAAAGGAGGCAGCTTTTCTTGTTGCTGAGGCCCCTAGAACCCCAGTTATGTATTACTTGCCAAAAGTTCATAAGAACCCTACTTGCCCCCCCGGGTCGCCAAATAGTGAGTGGGATTGACTTGGTAACATCCTGGGTGGGCAAGTATATTGACTACTTTCTACAACCTTTGGTAACTCAGATACCATCATACATCAAAGACAGTATGGCTGTTATCAATCTGGTGGAAAACTGCCCTGTGGAAGATGGATGGTGGATTGCTACTGGGGATGTGACTTCCCTTTACACCATTATCCCCCATAATTTAGGACTCCAGGCAGTACAACACTATTTGGATAGGGATGGAGAGTTGATACCTACCCAGAGAGAGTTCATACTGGAATTACTTGAATTCGCCGCCTCCCACAACTATTTTTGGTTTGGGTCAGCTATTTTCTACAAAACAGGGGGGTGGCTATGGGGGCAAAGTATGCCCCTAGCCTAGCCAACCTGTTTATGGCCAGGTGGGAGGAGGACGTCATAGATTTCCAGAATAGACCCAAATTGGTCTGCTGGGTGCGCTATATCGACGACGTCCTCCTCCTGTGGAAAGGCGATCAGATGTTCTTGTTGGAGTTCATAGGGTCCCTTAATCAGAATGACAGGGGCATTGAATTAAACTTTGAGATCAAAATTGAAGAGGGGAGGATGTCAACATCCACCTACTTCAAACCTACGGATAGGGACTCCATCATAGCAAGGGACAGTTGCCATCATAGACCCTGGCTTGAAGGGGTTCCTAAAAGCCAACTACTCTGTATCAGGAGGAACTGTACTAACCTCAGGGATTTTGATACACAAGCTGAGCTATTGGTCGAGAGGCTTGCTGAGAAAGGATATGAGAGGAGCCACTTGCAGAATGTGGTACAAGGAGTAAGGGACATTGATAGGAAGACCTTACTTACTAGGAGGAATCAGATTTCGGATCCCCAAGCTGAAGGCAGACGGGATTTTGCGTTCATTACGACTTTTTCCACCCAACATAGAGCAATCAAACAAATTTTGAGCAGACACTGGCACATTCTACAGAATGATGGTATTTTGAAAACGGTTTTGCCCCCCCATGCTCAGGTTACATATAGAGGAGTACGTTCTTTGAGAAATGCACTGGTGCATAATGTCATTGATCCCCCCTCTGGCACATTTCGGTTTCATAACTTAAAAGGTTTCTTTAAATGTGGCTAGTGTCAGGCCTGTAATTTTAACAAATGTCGTACTAGGAAGATTACAAACTTTTCCTCTACCACCACTACTAGAACCTTTACCATTGGGTCCTTCATCACCTGTAGGACCACACATGTAGTCTACCTACTGCAGTGCCCTTGTGGCCTGCAATATGTGGGCAGGACCACAAGGGCGCTTAGCGTTAGGCTTAACGAACATCTGGCTAACATCCGTAAGGGATATAAGTACCACAGTGTGTCCAGACATTATGATGCGGTACACAGGAGGGACCCTACGGGAACCCTGTTTTTGGAAATGACTGCTTCTCTTCCCACTGGAGAGAAAGTTTGAAAGTTAGGGAGTTGTCCAGGCTGGAATCCAAGTGGATTTTTCTTCTTAAAAGCCACTCTCCCTTTGGGTTGAATATTGAGCTTGAAGTAAATTGTTTTATTGATAATTCCTGATCTATATACACATTTGGTTATGTAGTCCTTTCCCCTTTTTTTTTGTTTTTTTACCTTTGATATTTTTTGCATTTTTTTTTAAATAATTCTTCTAGATTTGGGTAGGATGGACCTGCTCGTTTTCTATATCCTGTCTCAGATTTTGTGTTTTTACTTTTTAGGATTTAAGAGTGCCTTTTTTTTTCATAATTTTAGATTTTTTGAATGTTTTCTATTAAGGAATTGTGTTGCCCCTTTTGTTATTTAAGTGCCGTGATATTTGAGCAATCTGGGCTGCCCACACCACTTTTCTATAGGGCAGATGAGGTAGCGCGATCCGCGAGCTGTGCAGGTTTGGGCCATTTGATTGGCCGCTCGACTGGAATGCGCTTTCTGGAGCTTGTGAGACGCAAACAGGAAGAGCTCCCACGCCACGCACGTCAGGCCGAAGGGCGGTCTGACGGCGATCCATTGAGCGCATGCGCGTGACCCTTAATGATAACTGGGCTGGGCAGCCCGTGATAGGTGTAATAATGGACCTATGGGAACTAAGGTGCTAATATTTACAGCGGTGATGGGAGTCAGCCTTCTTGCCCTGGAAGAAGTCCGTTGGGACTAAATCGATAGGGCGGAAGTGCTGTCTCTGATCTCACTGCTGAGTTCATGTGCTGATGGATTTGTTTACTTGCAATATACTCTTTGGATTTCTGTAAGTGCAATCATTTTTTCATTAAAGGATTGTTTTTAAACGTTATCACACTATTGTGGTCCTCTCATCTTTGCCCTCACATAATGGATTGATGGTATATTTGGGAGTTGTGAGCTGAGGACATCCACCACAAGGGCTGAGTGGGAGCCTGACATCCACACAAGCGTTCCCAGACCCCTCGTAAAAGGGGGTCCTGGAGCTCTGGTAAGGGAACATTTAGTCTGGTGGAGGATCTTGTCACAAGAACATTGGTGTGGTGGAGGACTGTTTAAGACATAATTTATTGCACCTTTTCCTCCGTATCTAAGTGGACTGAACATTTCGGACTATTAATTATTTAGACACCCATATATATGTTTTTTCACAATCGTTATTTTTGGTGTCCTGTTTTCATCACTTATTTTCTGCACGAGATGCTTATGTATGTGGGCAAATGATTTACTCACCTTTTTTGTTAAAGCACGAGCACAAGTATATTTATATATATATATATATATATATATATATATATATATATATATATATATATATATATATTGACCTTTAGTGGTGAATCCCCACTTTATATCTTGCAGCTGTGTCTCAGATGCCTTCCTAAGGGATAGCGCGGTCTTTTGTGTATTTTATTATCAACTGTTTTTGGCTGGGGCGTTTTTGAGCTCTAAAAAAACCCCAAGACCAGTGGGTTCTAAAGGGAGTTTTTCAGCTGTAAAAACGTTCAAACACTCAAAAACGCCACTCACCAGAGTTTTTGGACGTGTTTGATCCATTGAAAAAAAACCCCTCAAAAACGCTACTGTAAAAACGCTCAAAAACAATACTGTGTTTTTTATAAGGTTTTTTAAACGTCCTGTGTGCATGAGGCATAAGTGATGTCATATATAGAGTTGAGCGAACCCGGACTGTAAATTTCGGGTCCGTACCGAACTTTGGGGTGTCCGGGACCCGGACCCGGACTTTTCAAAAAAAGTCCGGGTTCGGGTCCAGGGTTCTGGTAATTTTAATGAAAAATCTTAAAAATCCCAGGCCCAGGGCCTGTGGGGTTTCAAGCCATGCCTGGGCTTTAAATGTCAGGCCCAAGCGAGTTGAGATATATACTGTAGTGAATACGGAGTACGTGTGTCCTGCAAATTTTTTGGAATATTTTTTGTGTCATAACAAAAACTCGCAAAAATGTCATCGCAAAAACTCCCCAAAAAAAAGTTACCTAGTTTGTGCAGGTTTTTGAGACCACTCACCGCAAAAACTCACAAACTTGCAAAAATGTCGACTTTTTGAGGGAAATCTTGGGTGACCAGAACCCCAAA
>BLSH010263576.1:737471-751557 GCA_018402905.1 Glandirana rugosa
GTGCGATCGTTCGGGTTCCGTCCGGACCCGGACCCGGACTTTGTCCCGAAGTTCGGACGGACCAGCAGAACCCGAACTTCCAGAGGTTCGCTCAACTCTAGTTGATATCCCTGGAGGGGTCTGTAACATGGAACATGATTTGGCATTGCTGGAAGATTGGTCAAAGCAGTGGAGACTGCAGTTCAATATTTCTAAATGTAAAATAATGCATCTAGGGAAAAAGAATCCGCTTAGAGAGTACAGCATTGGGGGCACAGTGTTAGCCAGCACTACAGAAGAAAAAGATTTGGGGGTGCTTATTTCAGATGATTGCAAAATGAGCAAACAGTGTAACCAGGCAGTGGGAAAAGCAAATAGAATTCTGGGATGTATCAGTAGAGGGATCACCAGCAGGAGGAAGGAGGTTCTGATTCCTCTATATAGATCTTTAGTGAGACCTCACTTAGAATATGGTGTCCAGTTCTGGAGACCTCACTTACAAAAAGATATTGATAAAATAGAACGAGTTCAGAGACGGGTAAAAAAAAGGTGAAAGGTCTGGGGGATAAAACATATCAAGAGCGACTTCAGGAACTTAATATGTACAGTCTGGAGGAAAGAAGGGAGAGGGGAGACATGATTGAAACCTTTAAATACCTCAAGGGGGTGAATAAGGTTCAGGAGGGCAGTCTTTTCAATATGAAACCAAAATCAAGAACACGGGGACATGACCTCAAACTAACTGGGGGGAAGTTCAAAACTAATCTTAGAAAGTATTATTTTACTGAAAGGGTGGTTGATGATTGGAATAAACTACCAACAGAGGTTGTGAGACAGTCAACAGTAAATGGCTTCAAACATGCTTGGGATAAACATAAATCCATAGTCAGACAACAAGGTTAATGTAAAAAATAAATAAATAAATAAATAAATAAAAAGGGTCAGACTCGATGGACTACTCAGTCTTTTTCTGCCGTCACTTTTCTATGTTTCTATGAATGCAGCCACCAGAGCAAATCTCAGGATTGGATGGACAATAAAGCAAATCTTTTAGCAGGTAACACCACCCCCATATATGTATTCCATGTGTGTCATAGACCAGAATAAGAACCCGGTAGAGGCTTTAGGCTGGGTTCACACCTATGCAAATTGGATGCGGCTTAAACCGCATCCAATTCACAGGACACTTGAAAACACGTTGTTTTCAAGGTGTCCAGTTCACATAGGTGCGGTGCATTCAAATTCCGCATAGCATAGAAAATGTGTGCGTTTTCTGTGCAATGCTGTGCGAATTTCCAGCCTGTTGTGTTCAATGGGAGCGCATGCAACACGGAGATGCACTCCACACTGAACGGGGATATTTTCCCTGCTCGCAGCCCCTCCCCCTCCCTCCCCCCGCAGCTGCTGCACTGTGAGAACGGACAGGAGCCGCCCCTTCTCGGCAGCAGATAGGCTGGAATTCGCATCGCAATGGTGTGAATCCAGCCTAAATCCCTCTGCGCTCTCTAAGCCCCGGTTCACACATATGCGATGCGGGAACAGGCGCGATTCCAGTGCAGGTTCCTGCGTCACATCTCCCCCCCAGGCAGTTCACACTGCCCTCTGCGAACCGCTGCGGGTGTCAATACAAAGTTAACCACTTCAGCCCCGGAAGGATTTCCCACTTTAGGACCAGTTGTATGGGGGGGAAATTGGGACTTTAAATGAGGAGTGCAAACAGACACCAGCAAACGATAAGTGCTCAACATTTTTCTTTGTCCATCCTGAGTCGTGGAGGGCGTGGTATTACCAAATAATAAAAATACAAAGGCACAAACATCAATTTTAAACCTGAGATAAGACATATAGATACACAATTGATGCATCCAAAGCAGTAGTTGTAGAGCCCTCTGTGGGGACAGGTGTGAAAACTGATCCTTCATGTGAGATATTAACCTTGATTGAAAAAGTCATAAAAAGGTCATCTCTATAATATTCCTTAAAATGTAGAATAGCATCAATGTAACCCCTACGCGTTTCGTGGGGTAACACCCACTCGTCAGGGGTAGATGCGAAAATCTCTGAAATATACAATTTGAAATAGCCGATGAAAAGATTATTTCTATATCAAAGAATTCTAAAAAAGAAGAGTAGGAAATTGGCCTACCCGAATCTCACATGGTGTAATGCAAAGCAATGGGTGCAGGGCCACGCACAAAGTCTACCCCGGAGCTGAGGACGCGGTATAGGGACAAGGCAAGATCCACCAGCGAACACCCCGGAGAGGCAGGCAGCGCGAAAACGTGCCAGGGAATGACTCATCTGTGTAATTGATGTATAAAGGTAAGTGAGTAGTGGTGAAGAAAAAATTACAAGGAGGAGAAGAAAGGGAAGGACTGAGGACTCAGAAACTGAGGTGAGCGTAGAAAACAAGAGTGAAGACAATATACTTGGGAAAGTGGAAAATTAATTCCTGATAGAAGATAAAGCCAGAGTCAAGTAAGTGTATGGTCTGAAGAGTGAGTCGCAGTGTAATTACCAAATCTGAATATGCGGTGAGAGTCTGTGATCACCAAAGTCTGCATGTGAGATGGCACACACGCTGTCCGCTCCGGGGCGTCCACATAAGAAGACCCGCCAGCCCAAAATGACCACGCCCAACGTCACGTGGACATGACGTGCAAGGAGGGCGTTCGAGCCGGGGGCGGGATCACACGATCCCGGCCCAGGAAAAAACGCCCATCCAAGTCAGTCAGAACGAAAACACCAGCTGCAGCCGTCCCGACAATGCAGGGGGCATTGAGCGGTGACGTGATGCCGATGCATGAGTCGGCACCCCCGTTTGCCCTTTAGGACCAGAGCACTTTTTGCGATTCGGCGCTGCGTCGCTTTAACTGACAATTGCGCGGCCGTGCGACGTTGTACCCAAACTAAATTTGCGTCCTTTTTTTCCCACAAATAGAGCTTTCTTTTGGTGGTATTTGATCACCTCTGCGTCATTTCTGATCGCCGCTATTAACAAAAAAAGAGCGATAATTTTGCGAGAAAAAAACAATATTTCTTACTTTTTGCTACAATACATATAAAAAAAAAATAAAAAAAAATATATAAAAAAAAATATAAAAAAAACAAATGTATTCATCGCTTTTGTCCGATTTATATTCTTCCTCATATTTTTGGTAAAAAAAAAAAAATCGCAATCTGCGTTTATTGATTGGTTTACACAAAAGTTTTTTCAAACCATGAGAATTAATTATTTTTTTTGCTGGTATTGGCAGCGATCTGCGATTTTTATCGGGACTGCGATATTGTCGGATATTTTTTACACTTTTTTGGGATCAATGACATTTATTCAGCGATCAGAAATTTAAATATCCACTGATTACTGTATAAATGTCATTGGCAGTGAAAGGGCTAACCTGCAGGGGGTAGGGGAGGGGTTAACTGTGTTCCCTAGGCGTGTTCTAACTGTGAGGGGGCTGGGCTACCAGGGGCATCAGAGGTCTAACTGATCCCAGTGACAGGGATCAGTAGATCTCTTACATGCTGCCTGACATCGGCAGTCCCACGTTCTTTCTCCCTGGCAGGTCATCGCGGGCACAGTCATCCAGAGTGTGGCGGGCACGAGAGCGTGCCACCGGCGGCACGCTCCCACCCATTAACTAAGCACGCGCGGATCGCCACTTATATACGGCGATATACAGCAATTCACGGAATGGAGCCACACTGCCGCCGTACATATACAGTACACAGTCGGGAAGTGGTTAAACAAATCTGAATAATGACAAAAGAAAATTCGGACAAAAATCAAATTTGATTAATTTTCTAATAATTTTAGTTTAGTTTTCAAATTCGTATTCGACAAGTGTTCAAATACCAATCATTTTCAAAATCGAAAATTCCTCAAATTTGAATAGTTTTCCAATTTCCAAAGAAAACAATAGACTAGAAAAGAATATAACAGAAAACAAAAGAATAGAATACAAAAAAGCTCTGTTCCACTCCACCACATTATATTCTTTCATTTTCTGTTATATTCCCCTCTATTGTATTCTATCTTTTTCCATTCTATTCCTCCACTTTCCACTCCACCTCATTCTCCTTAGAAACTGGAAAACAATTTGAAAACTATGTGAAAATGATTCAAATTTGAAAACGATTCGAATTCGGAAACTTTTCGAATTTGAAAACTATTCGAAATTGATTCTAAATCTTTTCTAATCGATTTGAAAATGAATAAACGAAACAAATTCTGAAAACAAATTAAACAAATCTAACGAAACAACTTATGTAAATAACGAATTGAGACGAAGCGAAAGAAATTTTTTTGCTCTGCATATGTCTAATCATCCATAACCCTGGTATCATTTTTTTGCAGCCAGTGGTTGGCTTTCTCATCAAACCGTTCCGAGCAGCTCATGAGCTTTGATCACCTATGGGAGCAGCCAGTCACAACGTCACATTGTTTCTTGGGTTTACCATTTCCACCAGTTCACCCGAGAAACAATCTGATGGTGTGGCTGGCTGCTCCCATACATGATCAAAGAGTAGATGCTCTTTGCTCACCTCTATGGTATTGGAGGACCAGAGCAACGCCATGTCCATGTTGGTGGTAAATATTTTTTCCTTTTTTTAAAGCAAAATATAAAAAAAAAAAAATGATATATATATTAATTATCTTTTGCTTTTAAAGGTAAAGAAGAGATTTGGGATCTATTTGACATCAGATCTCTCGATAAAGAGGACCTGTCACCCTTATTTCCATTACAAGGGGTGTTTACATTCCTTGTAATAGGAATAAAAGTGATAAAAAAAAATTTAATTTTTTTTTTAACCACTTCAGCCCCGGAAGGATTTCCCCCTTTAGGACCAGAGCCCTTTTTGCAATTCGGCAATGCGTCGTTTTAACTGACAATTGCGCGGTCGTGCGACGTTGTACCCAAACGAAATTTGCGTCCTTTTTTTCCCCCAAATAGAGCTTTCTTTTGGTGGTATTTGATCACCTCTGCGTCATTTCTGATCGCCGCTATAAACAAAAGAAGAGCGACAATTTTGCAAAAAAACCCAAATTTCTTACTTTTTGCTAAAATACAAATCCAAAAAAAAAATATAAAAAAACATTTTTTTTCATCGGTTTTGGCCGATTTATATTTTTCCTCATATTTGTGATAAAAAAAAATCACAATCGGCATTTATTGATTGATTTGCGCAAAAGTGGTCGCGTTTACGGATGATAAGAATTCATTTCTGGGGTTTTTATTTTTTTTTATTTTTTACTAGTAATGGCGGCGGTCTGCGATTTTTAGCGGTACTGCGATATTTCAGCGGACATGTCGGAACATTTTGACACTTTTTTGGGACCATTGGCATTTATACAGCGATCAGTGCTATAAAAATGCACTGATTACTGTGTAAATGCCATTGGCAGTGAAGGGGTTAACCTGCAGGGGGCGCTCTAAGGGTTAACTGTGTTCCCTGGGCGTGTTCTAACTGTGGGGGGACTGCCCTAGTTGGGGAAAGGGAAGTGATCACAGCTTCCATGTAGAGGAAGGCTGTGATCACAGCCCTTCCCCCTCTCACAGAACGGAGGTCCGTGTTTACTTACACACACCTCCGTTCTTTCACTTCAGGGGGGGGGGGGGGGCATCGCGGGGACAGTGTAAAATTAAAAAGTAAAATAAATAAGCAAAAAAAATGAAAGCACCCCATCCCTCCGTGTTCACACGCAGAAGCGAAAGCATATGTAAGTCGCCTATGCATATATAATCGGTATGCGCACCACACATGTGAGAGCAATAATTCTAGCCCTAGACCACCTCTGTAACTCTAAACAGGTAACCTGTAAAGGCGCTTAAAGCGTCGCCTATGAAGATGTTTAAGTACTGTAGATTGTCGCCATTCCACGAGCGTGTGCAATTTTAAAGCATGACATGTTAGGTATCTATTTACTCGGTGTAAGATCATCTTTCACATTATACAAAAAAATGGGTAAATATTCTGTTTTCTTTCTTTTATCCATTCATTAACCACTTCCACACTGCCTACCGTATATTTACAGTGGCAGTGTGGATGCGTCCTGCGAATAACCGCAAATAAACAGCGATTTGCAGAGTGGCTGCTAGGGGGTTCCCCGCTCAGTCAGTGCGGGCATAGGAGATCTACTGATCCCTGTCACTGGGGTCAGTTAGATCTCCTATGCCCATAACAGCCCAGCCCCCCCCCACAATTAGAACACAGTTAACACCTAGATCTCCCCCTGCAGGTTAACCCCTTCACTGCCAGTGACATTTACACAGTAATCAGTGCATTTTTATAGCACTGATCGCTGTATAGATGCCAATGGTCCCAAAAAAGTGTCAAAATGGTCCGACATGTCCGCTGCAATATCGCAGTACCGCTAAAAATCGCAGATCGCTGCCATTACTAGTAAAAAATAAAAACCCCAGAAATGAATTCTCATCATCCGTAAACGCGGTAACTTTTGCGCAAACCAATCAATAAACATTGATTGCTATTTCTTTAACAAAAATATGAGGAAGAATATAAATCGGCCAAAACTGATGAAAAAAAATGTTTTTTTTATATATTTTTTTGGATTTGTATTTTAGCAAAAAGTAAGAAAAACTGTTTTTTTTGCAAAATTGTTGCTCTTTTTTTGTTTATAGCAGTGATCAGAAATGACGCAGAAGTGATCAAATATCACCAAAAGAAAACTCTATTTGTGGGGAAAAAAGGGACGCAAATTTCATTTGGGTATAACATCGCACGACCGCGCAATTGTCAGCTAAAGCGATGCAGTGCTGAATCGCAAAAAGTGCTCTGGTGCTAACATGGGAAATCCTTCCGGGGCTGAAGGGGTTAAAGTGTACTTTTTCCAAAAAAAAATGCGTTTGCAAAACCGCCGTGCAAATACCGCGTGACATAAAAAATTGCAACAATTGCCAATTATTCTCTAGGGTCTCTGCTAAAAATAAAAAAAAAGTATACTTGTAGCACCCTGGTCCTAAGCAGGACTGCTAACACATTTAGTTATGCTAGGTGGTAACTAGCCTGACTAATTGGTAGTGGATCCACTGGTTGTTGCCCTAAGCCTGGATATGGTGCATCTCTCTTCTGTCACTGGGTGGCTGCTTGTTGACATTAGAATGACAAGCTCATATTGTATCCAGGTTAGGAGTGGATATGTTGTCTCAGCCAATTAGCAGGGGCTTCTTTGGCCGCATGGCATGCTGGGAAAGCCTATTTACTTGGGATGTGTCAGGTGGTCTGGGTTCTGTGCCACCTGGACAGCTGCCTGGGTGGATGTATGTAGTTATGCACCTGGTTACAAGGCAGTCTGAGGTCTATCCAGGATTGAGAGAAGCAGCGCAGGGTTGGGGCTTCAGGCTTGGAGTTGCAGAGGTTCAGCCAGAGGGGGAACCAAGTTGACATCAGAGGTGAAGGAGAAGCAGTTGCCATCAGGAACGACCACTCCTATTACCAGAGTCAAGAGAGGATCAAGGTCAGAGATAAAGGGGGCACAGTTGCCACCAAGGGACAACCACTCCTGTTATCAGAGGCCAGTGATTGGAAGTCTGAAGAAGTATCAGAGTAGCCTTTTTCACTAGCCAGGGATGGTGAAGAAGTGGGAAAGCTTTAGCAGAGTGCTAAGTCAGGGACCCAGCGGGTAGGGTGGGTGAAGCTTGAGGAGTATAAAGCAAGGTTAGCTGTGGAAGAGCTCAGGGGATCCAGCGGCGGCTGGGATCTAGAAGTCTAGAGTGATACGGGGAGCTACAGTGAAAAACTGTGAGATGTGAGAGAAGATCTACAACGGGATACTGTGAGTTACGTGTGCAGATCTACATTGAGGTATGAGAGTTCAGTTGCCATAGGAGACAGCAGGAGGACACCAATTGCTTTTGCATCTGCCTAAGGGTGTCCTGGCCCTAACCCTCTCTCCACTAGTTCTTGTTAAGAGACAATAAATCTATTTTTCTGCATTCAAAAAGTGACTGGCGCCCATGTTTCCAACTTGCATTACACCCACCATGCCTAATAACCCATACTGTGAAGAAGGGTGTCAGCTGTCCCTAACTCTAGAGGTCACCATTAGGCCTCTAGAGAGCTGGGACACCACTACATAATGTTTGGGGGTTATAAGTAATTTTCTAGCTAAAAATACTAATTTAAACTTGTGTAGCAGGTACCCTTTGACTCTGCCTGTCTCTCCTGCATGAGTTTCTCTCCACAGACACACACAAGGATTGGATTATACTGCACTTGTACTTTGTTCCTATGGGGAGAACAGTTACAGCAGCCAGTGAAGGAGGCTTTTACAAGCAGCATGGAGCAGAAAGGATTCTTAGGAGCAGCAGTGCCTGATGGGGGGGGGGGGCTATTTAAGCAGAGGCTGAGGCCTGACACAGCCTCTCTCGGGACAAAGATTACACAGGACCCTGTGTGTCTTGTCAGCTGATTTGCGACCTACTCACACAGACCGTGCGGTCTGCAACTATACAGCGCTTCAGCAGAAGATCTAGGAGACTGGCCCTGCTATCAGCGGAGTATGTTCCTGAGACCTGCAGGCAGCTGGATCGATTGATCCGGGAGAACTGCAGAGAGAGAAAGAGAGAGAGAGGAAGTGGAACCTATTCCAGGAGCAGAAAGACTGGAGAGTCATCATCATCATCATCTTTAGTCCTATCATCGCCATTATTCAAGCAGCGGGAATATCTACTACAGTCCTTGTTCAGATTGGGTGAGAGGGCTCAGGCCCATCAATCCAGTACCGTGTGCAGATAATCCAATTTTACATACTTGTGGCTAGTGGAGATTGGGCACTATCACCATACTGGGAAGTTGGAGTATAACTACTTAAGATTACTGGATTGCTGTTAGCTGTAGCGTTGTTGCAAAGTCAGTGATCACTGTGAAGTTCCTAACTTACTGCAGTAAAGTTGTTCATCCCATCTTTGTGCACTATTTGGAGAACCTGCTCATACAGTTATTCTCTAGGTACCTAGCACAAAAACTAAAGAGCCGGAAGAAGACATACTGACCTTTGACTAAGGATTGCTACAGATTCAGCTACTTTCTTCTCCTCACTTAGTAGATTTCATCTTTCCTAAATCTTGGCACATTGAAATTTGCCTAAGAACTCAGATTGCACAGAGCAGGTGAAAACTAGGTAAAGCTGTGATATATGCACAGAGTTGTACCAGCTAATATACTGGCCACTGAGTTGTACCAGTTTATCTACAGTCTACTGAGATATACCAATTTATCTACAATCCTCTAGCTTATATCAATTTATTAACCATCAACTGAGTTTCAACAGTTGTATATGGTCAATTGAATAGGGACCTATTCATCAGTGAATTGATTCTAGTGGATCTTCAGATATTCTGTTTAGGTTAAAGTGGACAAGTTTGGATTGTTTATTTCTTTTGTGACTTTAGGGGAGTAAATAGAGGAGAGGAAGAGAGCATTTGGACATACAGTAGCCATTCTTTTTCTCTTTTGTATAACAATACCAGTAGGATACTGTTTTGCATTAAGAGTCTATTGCCAACTAAATGCAACTACTGTACACAATTTGTTGATTCAGAGTCCCACTTTAATATAACAAATCTTGAGTAAATACTTCTGATTTTCCAACATTGTGTAATTCCATTATTGCGTCACTTCTTAAAGGGAAACTAACTCAAATAGTGATTCCAGGTGTGCCAGAGGGGACTGCAGTTGTTATTGGGGTTGAAAGGCAGAGTAATGGAATGAACATACTAAAGCAGCTCCTATGGGCATAGTGCTACACTTGTAAACAAAAAGTGCCATAAAAAGCCTGGTTGGCAAGTGGTTAGAATGAATAGTACTCCAGCTATTGTTCAGTCTACAATGTAACACGTGCTGCGAGATTCCACAATGTCTCCTCTGACTCAGTTTATTGGCAGTCAGGAGTCACGGTGTGAAAGGTGGGGACGTGCTGGGAGTCACAGAGCAGAGGATGGGCCCCGCTCTCCATATATGGTCCACCATGATCTTCATTCATCAGATTCCGCAGGGAAAACAGTCATCCCGGAGAGAAACCCGAGATGTCTATGATGATTAATGGTGTGTGAGGAGCCGCACGTCAACAGCACCTGCATGACAGGCTACCTGCCAGAGACATCCAGGGGATAGCAGCTCTGTATTGCAAATGTGATGAAATACAACCAAATACCTTGCAATGGGCTTGTCTATGGAATATGAAGGCAGTGTTGAGGTCTGAGTCAGCAGGCAGTATGGATGAACTCCGAGATTGCAAAATGTACAGGGCTGCACAAAGTAGAATGTATTCACCTTAGACTCTTGTACTTTCATTTGCTTTCTGGAAGCCCTTAAGGTCCCTTTCACACTTTTTGTTTCGCAATTTTGATGCGACTTGAAGCAATGCCTATGTAATCCTGAGGTCTATGGACCTTAAGTCTCATCAAAGTCGGACCAAAGTAGTGCAGGGACTACTTGGAAGTCGCACAGATATGATCGGTACTCATTGGAAATCATGGGGTACGTCTTGTCATGCGACTTTGCAGTCCCAAGTCGCATGAGAAGTCGCACAAGTGTGAAAGGAGCCTAAGGGAAACACTTCCCTATGGAAGCTGCCATCACTGACCTTTCAATTAATAGTCATGTTGACCCTCATGGTTCCAGAATTCGAGCCACTAGTCACCAGTCCGGAACAAGAATGAAGATAATGATGTTCTTAAGAAGGAACTTCACCTGGGTCTGGGAAAGTTAAAAGTCAGCAGCTACAAATACTGTAGTAAACAGATACTTAACACCTTCCTGCCCGGCTGTCAATCTGCTATAAGCCGAGGGATTTGCCATCTTGACTGGACATCCTTCACATTGCACCGTGTGTGCGCACTAGGGTTGCCACATCATCCCAGGACACATATGAATTACACAGGTTGTTCTGAGGCTAATTTAATGCAGATAAAGCACCAAGTAAGTTTAATTGCCATCTTAACCACTTCAGCCCCGGAAGGATTTCCAGCTTTAGGACCGGAGCCCTTTTTGCGATTCGGCGCTGCGTCGCTTTAACTGACAATTGCGCGGCCGTTGCACCCAAACAAAATTTTTTCCCACAAATAGAGCTTTCTTTTGGTGGTATTTGTTCACCGCTGCATCATTTCTGATCGCCGCTATAAACAAAAGAAAAGCAACAATTTTGCAAAAAAAAAAACAAATTTCTTACTTTTTCCTAAAATACAAATCCAAAAAAAAAATATAAAAAAACATTTTTTTTCACCGTTTTTGGCCGATTTATATTCTTCCTCATATTTGCGATAAAAAAAATCGCAATCGGCGTTTATTGATTGGTTTGCGCAAAAGTGGTCGCGTTTACGGATGATGAGAATTCATTTTTGGGGTTTTTATTTTTTTTTATTTTTTATTAGTAATGGCGGCGATCTGCGATTTTTTGCGGTACTGCGATATTTCAGCGGACATGTCGGACCATTTTGACACTTTTTTGGGACCATTGGCATTTATACAGCGATCAGTGCTATAAAAATGCACTGATTACTGTGTAAATGCCATTGGCAGTGAAGGGGTTAACCTGCAGGGGGCGCTCTAAGGGTTAACTGTGTTCCCTGGGCGTGTTCTAACTGTAGGGGGACTGCACTATCTGGGGAAGGGAAGTGGTCACAGCCTTCACGTACAGGAAGGCTGTGATCACAGCCCTTCCCCCTCACACAGAGCGGAGGTCCGAGTTTACATACACGGACCTCCGCTCCTTCGCTCCGGGGGGGCCATCGCGGGTAGCCGGCGGCAATCGAAGCCGCCGCACCCGCTCCCTGGCCCTCCTCGATCACAGTGAGCGTGCGGGCGTGCCT
The DNA here is from genome assembly GCA_018402905.1 of Glandirana rugosa. Classification (NCBI taxonomy): domain Eukaryota; kingdom Metazoa; phylum Chordata; class Amphibia; order Anura; family Ranidae; genus Glandirana; species Glandirana rugosa. Next base: position 749,285 of record BLSH010263576.1, read on the forward strand.
CCGGCGGCACGCGCGCGCTCACTAAACTCGTTCCCGCAGCCGCCGTCGTATGATGCCGATCGGCGGTCGGCAAGTGGTTAATCAGCCACAGAATCTAAGTAATTCATATGTGTCCTGGATTAAAGGGATGATGTGGCAACCCTAGTGCGCACCCCTGGGATACAGCGCAACACCAATCAGGGTAAAGAGCCGATGACGTAAGCTCTTTACCATGTGGTCAGCTGTGTCCAATGTAAACAAATGCCAGTTATCTGCATTTCTTTTCCTCAGCGCTGTCAGTCTCTTTGAACTACAGTTGCCACCTCATCCCTTTAAACCCGAACACATATGAATTACACAGGTTCTGTGGCTAATTGAATGCAGATGAGGCACCAAGTGAGTTTAATTACCACCTTAATCAGCCACAGAGCCTGTGTAATGCATATGTGTTCGGGTTTAAAGGGATGAGGTGGCAACCCTACTTTGAACTAGGGTTGCCACATCATCCCTTTAATCTAGGATTCACAATAATTACACAGGTTCTGTGGCTGATTAAGGTGGTAAGTAAGCTCACTGGATGCCTTATCTGCATTAAATTAGCCTCAGAATCTGTGTAATTCATATGTGTCCTGGATTAAAGGGATGATGTAGCAACCCTGCTTTGAAAACCTTTGGGATGAATTAGAGCTAGGGTTGCCACCTCATCCTTTTAAACCCGAACACATATTTATTACCCAGGTTCTGTGGCTGATTAAGTTGGTAATTAAACTCACTTGGTGCCTTATCTGCATTAAATTAGCCTCAGAACTGTGTAATTCATATGTGTCCTGGATTAAAGGGATGATGTGGCAACCCTAATTAGAGCTGAGACTGTCAGCCAGGCCTTCTTGTCCAACATCAGTGCCTGACCTCACAAATGCTCTTCTGGAAGAATGGTCAAACATTCCCATAGACACTCCTAAACCTTGTGGACAGCCTTCCCAGAAGAGTTGAAGCTGTTATAGCTGGAAAGGGTGGGCCAACTCAATATTGAACCCTATGGACTAAGACTGGGATGCCATTAAAGTTTATGTGCGTGTAAAGGCAGGTGTCCCAATACTTTTGACAATATAGTGTATATATTTCGTCTTCCTGGTGTCTTTCTTCCTGTGGGAAGCCCTGTGCTATACCTGTGAGAGAAGCTCTTGTCAGCTTCTCGTAACTCATGGCTGGAGAGACATTGAGACACAGCTTGAACTGACAGGCACCTGAGTAATGGCGCTGCGATGGATTCCAGTATTTCTCACCAGATCATTAAGAGAGAACTGTTTGTTGAACTAAACTGGTGAAGACAGGTTGGGTTCAAAAAGGGACTGAGCCGTCTGGACTAAAAATGTAAAGAAAAAAGAAAGAAAGAAAGAACAAAGGACCTTAAAGCTTTTTGTCCTGTTAACAAATGTCTGGCCTTCTGTATTTGTAGGCTGCATTCCTGTCCTCTGGTTTCCTATTAACTTACTGTGCATCAACGACTCATCCAACCAACACCTGACTTAGACTTAGGGGCTCATCCACATCACACAGCACGCGTTAATGTGCACATGCTGCTTGCTCTGGCGGGCACTGCAATGCATTGTTGAAATGCTTCACGGTCAGTGGCATAACTAGAACCTTCAGGGCCCCGATGCAGGAAATCATACGGGGCCCTTCCCTCCGAGCCCGGTGGTGGAACACAAGTGCACCGCTTGTGTGGTAGTTCTGCTACTGGTGTCTGTAGTTTTTTCTTTTATTTTTCAACCATTTGTTTCATTCTTTTTTTTACAATATTATTTTTTTTAAATATTTTTAATTTTTTTTTAGGAGCCATGTTTGGGGCTTTGGTGAGAGATCAGGGGTCCAAACAGACCTCTGATGTTTCACCTTTGAGACAGAGAAAGGAGATTAAGGATGCAGCCTTCAATCTCTATCTCTGCAGCCTCCGTTGCACTGAATGAATGGACAGGAATAGCTCTCTACAGAGCTTCTCATTCATTCACAAACTGAATCATAGTAAACACTGTTTACTAGGTTTCAGTTATGAATAAACAGAGTCAGTGGTATATGGATCACTGACTGTCCATTCAGAAAAGGCTTCATACTGACAGATTCCCTGCAGCAGCCGGCGGGAGAGGGGAGCAACTTGCAGAGCTGTGGAGACGAGGGGCAGGGAAGGGCATGAAAAAGCACAGGGGGGGCTGGAGAGCACACAGGGGGCAGCAGAAAGAAGCCGCATAGGAGGAGCGCTGGGGGTGGCAGCATATGAAGGAACCGATCTCCCC
>BLSH010263576.1:751600-764617 GCA_018402905.1 Glandirana rugosa
CTCCCCATTCCCCCCCCCCCCCCCGCTTCTCCTCCTCTCCCTCCTGCAGGCATTCAGCGGCTGCAGGAGGAAAATGGGGAGATCGGTTACAATATGCCAGTGTTTCTCCATCTATTTCCAGTCAGGGCACCCTTGAAGTATACCCCTAGATGAATGGGGCTACACTGCAACCACTCCACAACTGTGTGCATTGCATGCAGTTGCAGCATAGTGATGATGCATTTAGGGGGTTAAAACAGGCGGTGATGAGACAACATATTGCCTCTTTACTGCCTGCCAAATGCCTCTGAAAAAAGTGATCTGAGCATGGATCGATTTTCAGAGGTACGCCATTTTCTTGTTGGTACTATGGACAAGTGTTAAAAAAAAAATCAGTTCTGATTGTACACATATAGGGGTCAGCATTAAAAGTAATGTGCATTGTGACAGTATACGAGGCAAAGTGGTACCCGACGCCTCGTATGTGTTAATGTGGACTGGATTATACAGAGCCCGGTCCGGATTTTGCCAACCGCCATGGCTGGGCTGGTTCCGGTCCGGAGTTTGTGGTCTACTGGAGTCCACCAGCAGGTGGCTTAAATAATCAGGAAGAGATCTCACCTTAGCTCTGACCTGGAAACTCAAAGAGGGATCTGAGGGAGCTCTGTGTCTGTTTGGACTTTAAAAGACAAGGTTTGCATTTCTGCTGATGTTTTGTGGGTGTCGGGGGCCAGCCCCACACCATATAGTGAGGAAACTATACTGTTTATTTTAGCGCCATATGGCAAGGACTTATTTTCTGTTTTTGTTTGTTTTTAACCTGCAAATCTTTTACAGATGAACCTGGCAAGCTGCCAGATTTTAAAGAAAGTTGCCTGCACGCTATTTTCTTCAGGAAAGTTGATCCCCATGAGCTAGTCTCCCACACGTGGGGGAGTTCAGCGGGCATCTTTCCAAGATGGAGGAAATGTTGAAGGCCCTGTTACAAGCCAATGCAGCCCTGCGAAAGACCAACCGCCAAGTCGCAGAGGACAGTGCAGCTCAGCGAGGAGAGTCGCCAGGCTATCTCAGCACAGCAAGCGGCTCAACAGGAGATGAAGCGACAGTTTACGGAGGCCCTGCTAGAGTTAAAAAAGGGGCCCACACCTCCGATGACAGTGGAACCAAAGTTGGTACGCGCTTCTTACCACATGCAGAAGGTGACACCTGCGGATGACGTGGAGGCATACCTCATGACTTTTGAAAGAGTCGCTCTTCGCGAAGGATGGCCAAAAGAACAGTGGGCGGGACTGTTAGCACCATTCTTGATCTGTGAACCCCAAAAAGCCTACTTTGATCTGGAACCCGATAAGGCCCTGGACTATGAGACCCTAAAGGCAGAGATATTTGCACGCCTAGGGGTCACTATGGCAGTCAGGGCCCAACGGGTGCATCAGTGGACAAGCCACCCCGCACGCAGATGTTCGACCTGGTCCACCTCACCAGGAAGTGGCTGCAGCCGGAGACTTTGCCAGGTCCCCAGATTGCGGAGTATGTGGTCATGGACCGCTATCTACGTGCGCTCCATGCTGCTTTGATGAAGTGGGTCAGTCATGGGGACCCCAAAACCGCCAACCAACTTGTGGACCTCGTGGAGAGATACACTGCTTCTGAGGACTTGTTGCACCCATCTGCACCCCACTCAAATGTATCTAGGGGTGAAAGATCGCCCGGCAGACCCGATATAACTGTTCCAGGGTTCAGGGGCATGGGGAAATTTGATAAGACTGTTATGGTTAAAGAGACTGTGGTCTCTAGACCTGGAGACTAGCCAAAGGAGCCAGGAAGGTCTTGGGAACACTGGTAAGGACTGGGTATAGGGCACATACAGTGCTACCGATGCCATGCATTGGGCCATATTGCTGCCAATTGTCCCCTGAATGATGAATCCATGCAATGCGATTCTACTTATGTAAATAGACACCTTTCTCTTTTTGCAAAGGTCACATATACAGCATCATGCTCAAATCACATGGAGAAGCAAATGTGTGTGATTTTTGTTGATGGAAAGCCAGCCACTGCACTGCTTAACTCTGGTAGTGTGGTAACGTTGGTAAAAAGCATATTGTGTAAATCCTGCAAGGTTACACCCTAGCACCGTCGGGGTCATTTGCATCCATGGGGACACTCATGACTACCAGACGGCGGTGGTTGAGATTGACACCCCTTGGGGCATTGTGACTCATTCAGTGGGGGTGGTACCTTCACTGCTATATGATGCCCTAGTGGGCAGGGATTTTCCCCATTTTTGGAGGTTATGGGAAGGCACAGGGAGTCTGGAGGATAAAACTTCCCCTGCTGCTGAAGCACGGGACCTTTCACCTGACCCTTTTTGCCAAATGGAAGTGGAATCTGGTGGCATGATCGAAAAAAGAGGAGACCCTCTTCCTTTTTCTGTACTGGCTGGGGAGCCAGAGGAGCTGGAACATAGCTCCCTGCTGGGGGCCAATGACCCAGAAAATGTCTCTGACCCTGACTGTGAGAGTGAACAAAATGTAGTACCTGACTTCGAGGTACGGAGAGAGGACTTCTGTACAGAGCAAATACGGGATATCACTCTCCTTAGAGCCAAAGAAAACGTGAAGGTGATGGATGGGGTACCTGTGGACCTTAATTGGGGGGTGTCTTTTCCCTACATGGCTCTTAAAAATAATTTGTTATATCAGGTGGTGAAACGAGGGGAGGACAAGGTGGAATAGCTAGTGGTTCCCAAATCCTTTCACAGGATGGTGCTAGATCTAGCCCATGGACATGTAATGGGGGGACATCTGGGTATGGATAAGCACGAGAGAGAATAACCCAGAGATTCTTCTGGCCCAGGTAGCATGCAGATGTCAGAGAGTATTGTGAATCCTGCCCTGAGTGTCAACTCTCTGCACCCTCACCCCATTTTTGTAGTCCACTTGTTCCACCGCCCATAATTGAAGTGCCTTTCGAAAGAATTGGCATGGATCTTGCAGGACCCATAGTAAAGTCTGCCCGGGGACACCAGCACATCCTGGTAATACTAGATTACGCGACCCGCTATCCAGAAGCCATACCCTTGCGGAACACCTCCGCTAAGGCTATCGCGGGGGAGTTGGTTCAGGTGTTTAGACGGGTGGGGATCCCTAAAGAGGTCTTAACGGATCAGGGCCCCCCCCGTTTATGTCCCATGTAACCAAGGAATTGAGCAGCTTGTATAAAATCTCCCATCTCTGTACCTCGGTCTACCACCCCCAAATGGATGGGCTTGTGGAGAGGTTTAATAAAACGTTGAAAAAGGTAGTGGAAAAAGATGGGAGAGATTGGGATATGTTGCTGCCGTATCTCATGTTTGCCATACGAGAGGTTCCGCAAGCGTCTACGGGGCATTCCCCACTTTGAACTCCTGTATGGTAGACATCCCAGGGGACTGCTAGATGTCACAAAAGAGACGTGGGAAGGAGAGGCCATCCCATATAGGAGCGTCATCAAGCATATTTCCTTGATGCAGGATCGAATCGCAGCAGTCCTGCCCCTGGTGCAAGAACATATTGAGCGAGCCCAGGAAGCCCATCGAAGGGTTTCTAATCGGGGTGCCAAAATCTGGACTTTAAACTCCGGAGACATGCTGGTGCTAGTCCCCTTGGTTTAAAGTAAATTCCTAGCAAAGTGGCAGGGTCCCTTTGAGATTAGGGAAAGAGTAGGGGAAGTGAACTACAAAGTTTACCAGCCAGGGAAAAGGAAACCTGAGCAAATTTATTATGTGAATCTCTTAAAACCTTGGAAAGACAGAGAGACTTTATTGGCAGTGCCCACTCCTCAAGAAGGCAGGCTATCCATGACTCCGGACGTCCCCATAAATGAGTCTTTGTCACTGACACAACAAAATGATGTTAAAGAATTTATCAGTAAAAATAGAGATTTTTTTTTCTCTCCCCTACCCAGACTGACCACTGTACTACAACATGACATAATTACGGAACCAGGGGTCCGCGTAAATGTAAAACCTTACCGAATACCTAAGGCTAGACGGGAGGCGATGGTGAAGGAAATAAAAACCATGTTGGAGTTAGACGTGATAGAGGAGTCCCACAGTGCCTGTTCAAGCCCTATAGTGCTGGTCCCAAAGCCCGATGGCACTATCAGGTTCTGTATAGATTTCAGGAAGCTAAATGACGTGTCTAAGTTTGACGCGTACCCGATGCAGGGGTTTATTGTACTTGTGGACAGGTTAGAAGGTGCCCGGTACATAACAACCCTAGACTTAACTAACGGCCACTGGCAGATCCCTTTAACAGAGTCAGCAAAGACCCCCCGAGTGGTCCTTCCAGTACAAGCAAATGCCATTTGGTCTGCATGGGGCCCCTGCATCCTTCCAAAGAATAATGGATAAAACTTTGAGGCCGCATCACACATATGCAGCCGCCTATTTGGATGATGTAGTCATCCACAGTCCAGATTGGGAATTGCATCTGCCCCGAGTACAGGCAGTCGTAGATTCTCTTATGGTAGCAGGTTTAGCAGCCAACCCAAAAAAAGTGTGCTATAGGCATGGAGGTGGCCAAATACCTTGGGTAAGTTATTGGTCGGGCACTGATCAAGGCCCAGACCAATAAGATCTAGGCAATTCAAAAATGGCCCCAACCGGTGGATAAAACACAGGTTCATGCCTTCCTGGGGATTACAGGGTATTACAGGGGGTCCATACCGGACTTTGCCACGGTTGCCGTCCCTTTGACCAATCTGACGAAGAGGAGAGGGTCTGGCATGGTTAAGTGGAATCCCGAAGCCGAGAAGGCATTCCAGAAGTTGAAGCAAGCCCTTTGTGTACAACTGGTGCTAGTGACCCCGGACTTCACAAAGGAGTTTGCTGTACAAACAGATGCCTCTGAGGTGGGACTAGGTGCTGTTCTGTCCCAGATCAGAGACGGTGAGGAGCACCCGGTCATCTACTTAAGCAGGAAGCATAACAGGCATGAGAGGAACTATGCCATTGTGGAGAAGGAGTGCCTGGCTATCAAGTGGGCCTTAGAGGCACTGAAGTACCACTTCTTAGGAAGGTCGTTTAGACTGGTCACCGACCGTGCCCCCCTGAAGTGGATGTGTGACAACAGGGAGAAAAATAGTCAGGTGACTAGGTGGTTCCTGGCCCTACAGCCATTTAAGTTCACAGTGGAACACCTGACAAGAAGATTGCGGAACAATGCGGATGCCATCTCCCGGATCCACTGTATGGTTGGGACAGTTGCTCAGCCACAGGGGCTTGAGCAGAAGGGAAGGATATGTGATGGTATGCAAGGCGAAATGGTAGACGGACGCTACCTGTCGCCTCGTATGCGCTCATATGTACTGGATAAAACAGAGTCCGGTCCAGATTTTGCCAGCCGCCATGGCAGGGCTGGTTTTCGGTCAGGAGTTTGTGGTCCACTGCAGTCCACCAGGAGGTGGCTTAAATAATCAGGAAGAGATCTCACTTTAGCAATGACCTGGAACTGTTTAGTTTAGCGACAAGCGGCAAGGTCTTATTTACTGTTTTTGTTTGTTTTTAACCTGCAAATCTTTTACCAATAAACCTGCACGCTGACTATTTTCCTTACACATATATATGTACACACACATACACACATATATACATATATACACACATACAGTATCTTACAAAAGTGAGTACACCCCTCACATTTTTGTAAATATTTTATTCTATCTTTTCATGTGACAACACTGAAGAAATGAAACTTTGCTACAATGTAAAGTAGTGAGTGTACAGCTTGTATAACAGTGTAAATTTGTTGTCCTCTCAAAATATCTCAACACAGCCATTAATGTCTAAACCGCTGGCAAAAAAAGTGAGTACACCCCTAAGTAAAAATGTCCAAATTGGGACCAAAGTGTCAATATTTTGTGTGGCCACCATTATTTTTCAGCACTGCCTTAACCCTCTTGGTCATGGAGTTCACCAGAGCTTCACAGGTTGCCACTGGAGTCCTCTTCCACTCCTCCATGACGACATCACCGAGCTGGTGGATGTTAGAGACCTTGCACTCCTCCACCTTCTGTTTGAAGATGACCCACAGACGCTTAATAGGGTTTAGGTCTGGAGACATGCTTGGCCAGTCCATCACCTTTACCCTCAGCTTCTTTAGCAAGGCAGTGGACATCTTGGGGGTGTGTTTGGGGTCGTTATCATGTTGGAATACTGCCCTGTGGCCCCATTCTCCGAAGGAAGGGGATCATTCTCTGCTACACTATGTCACAGCACATGTTGGCATTCATGGTTCCCTCAATGAACTGTAGCTCCCCAGTGCGGGCAGCACTCATGCAGCCCCAGACCATGACACTCCCCCCACCATGCTTGTGTCACGTACCTGACGGTGGAGTCTGTCTTGTGCAGGGAACAACCGCTCTTGCGCACCCGATTCAAGGACCCCTGGTAGTGGGGACAGAGGCCCAAGAGTGCGGGATGGCACGAGGGCTGGAGGGTCACCGATGGTGTAGTGAGGCTCCAGAAGGCGTGCAAGTAGATGGATGGTCGTACAGGCTGGGTTGGCAACAGGCAGGCAGGAAGGTACAAGAGGATCAGGCAAACGGGTAGTCAGAGTCCAAGCAAGGTTCGTTAACGGGCGGGCAGCAGAGGTACAAAGGAGCAGACAATCGGATGGTCGTGGGTAGCCGGGGTCGGTGCAGGTAGCAGACAGCAGGTCAGGACAAGCCGGGTCAACAGGAGGCAGAACAAACACGGGAACAGGTATCCGGAGCTGAGGCGTACAGGTCGGGAACGCTGTAGAGCGAGCAGCACTTGGTCTCGGAAGTCTCCAGGCTTAAATAGGCCCATTTGGCGCCGTTTTCCGGCGCGTGCGCGCGCACGCGCGCAAATGTGCGCACCACCGTGGAAATGACAGATTTAGCCAGAAATTTGTTCTTTTCCTAACAGCTTGACTGTAAGCAAGACACACTTGTCTTTGTACTCCTCATCTGTTTGTCACCACACACGCTTGACACCATCGGAACCAAATACGTTTATCTTGGTCTCATCAGACCACAAGACATGGTTACAGTAATCCATGTACTTAGTCTTCAGCAAACTGTTTGCAAGCTTTCTTGTGCATCATCTTCCTTCTGGGATGACAGCCACGCAGACCAATTTGATGCAATGTGCAGTGTATGGTCTGAGCACTGATAGGCTGGCCCTCCACCCCTTCAACCTCTGCAGCAATGCTGGCAGCACTCATACGTCTATTTCCCAAAGACAACCTCTAGATATGACGCTGAGCATGTGCACTCAACTTCTTTGGTCCACCATGGCGAGGCCTGTTCTGAGTGGAACCTGTCCTGTTAAACCGCTGTATGGTCTTGGCCACCGTGCTGCAGCTCAGTTTCAGGGTCTAGGCAATCTTCTTATAGCCTAGGCCATCTTTATGTAGAGCAACAATTCTTTTTTTCAGATCCTCAGGGAGTTCTTTGCCATGAAGTGCCATGTTGAACTTCCAGTGACCAGTACAATAGAATTAGAGCGAAAATACCAAATTTAACACACCTGCTCCCCATTCACACCTGAGACCTTGTAACACTAATGAGTCACATGACACTGGGGAGGGAAAGTGGCTAATTTAGACATTTTCACTTAGGGGTGTACTCACGTTTGTTGCCAGTGGTTTAGACATTAATGGCTGTGTGTTGAGTTATTTTGAGGGGACAACAAATTTACACTGTTATACAAGCTGTACACTCACTACTTTACATTGTAGCAAAGTGTCATTTCTTCAGTGTTGTCACATGAAAAGGTATAATAAAATATTTACAAAAATGTGAGGGGTGTACTCACTTTTGTGAGATACTTACATACACACACACATGCACACATATATACATACACACACATACATACCTGTGCACACATATATAAACACACACACACATACATTCAGATAGCCTTTTAAAAAACAGCAGTCCTTATCTCTTCTTGCCGGGCACTGCACTGCAGGGAGAGACAAAGAGCACAGCACATACTGTGCTTTCACATTAGGTGTAATCAGTGTGACCAGCTCCCCGCAGAGCCGATTTACAGTTTGGCTGAGGATCAGGGAGCTCGGCCTCAGCTGCCCTTACTGCTCCTCCTATATAGGCATACAGGGGGCCAGCACGACCGTAATTGTTAACAGTGCTATTTTTTTTTAATTTATTCCCAACTTGTATGTAATTCTTATGCATTGCAGTGCTAAGTGATGAGTTACACTGCGTCAGAACCCACCATGCAAAATTGCAATATGACCTATTCTTCTTAGCATATACCAAACGCAGCTATCAGGTGCATCGCATTGTCTTTGTGTTGGGTGAGGCTGCCCAATGAAGTCCAACACTGTTAGCAGACATGCACACAGGGTGTTTTGCCCAGCTTTCCTAAACGCCTTTCCTCCTGGCAGCAGCGTTTTGGCAGAAAAAAACGTTTGGCGCATGTAAATACTTCTAGGCATGAAAAAAGAGGGTAATGAGTGTTCTAGAATAGAAACATCCATTTAAACACTTGACTTTAAGGGCACAACATGAGACACATATCAAAAGATAATTTCAATAAAATGTAAATTTATTAGAATGATAATCTAAAACATGAAATGTTAAAAAAAGGTCTAGGCCCTGTGTTTAGAGACTAACCCAATATGAACAAGGAAAAAGTAAGTGGAAAATCCTCCTTACAATATGTTGTATGCACCATAAATGTAAACCACAGACAAGAAAATTATAGAATACATGTGGTAGATACGTAAGTACATATGTTCTTGTCCGATGGGTGGTCAACGCGTTTCGCGGATAGCTTCTTCAGGACTGTACAGTTTGTAGGGATATAAACAACATTTTCTTAAAGTAAACAAATTTAATATTAGAAAACAACTCTGTCATCAATTCACATCAATGTAATCATACAGTGGTATCATGAGGTAACTCAATATAGCTTACATAGGGTGGCGTTTGTCCCGTCCCTAGTGAAAAACAGTCTAAGGACGGGACAAACGCCACTCTATGTAAGCTCCATTCATGTGCATGAGTATGCATGTTCTCCTTGTGCTTGTGTGCTTTTCCTTCCAAAATATATTTTGGCCCTAGGGACCTAGTATGTGTATGCATGCATGGGAGATAGAGACCTTATCCAGTTCAGCTCTTTGGACGTACATAGTACGTCCAGAGAATGAAGGGTTAAGCATAAGCTGATGACTGTAGTAGCAGCCATCAGCTTGTGCTTGTACTTCTCAGCCGGCTTCTGGCTAAAAAGTGAAAAGGATCCAGCACTTTTACAGTGCAGGCGGCATGGTCCCCCCACCTAGGGTTGCCACCTCATCCCTTTAAACCCAAACACATATTAATTACACAGGTTCTGAGGCTAATTTATGCGTATAAGGCACCAAGTGAGTTTAATTACCACCTTAATTATCCACAGAACCTGTGTAATTAATATGTGTATGGTTTTAAAGGGATGAGGTGGCAACCCTACCCCCACCCCTATGATTCCCAGGCTATACCGCTCTTATTGGCTTCAAAATGGTGGGCAAGAGGAGACTGAGGAATATCCATTCTTCAATCTCTTCTGTCCGGAAAGAAACCAGAGACAACAATGATTTCGCCACTTCTGTTTTCAGAGCTTTCATTCCCTGGTTGATACAGCCAGGGAAGCATCCAACCAAGCAGATCTTGATGCTTAGATGCTTTGGAGGGCCCACTAGACCCAAAATATCTCCATATAAAACACTTGTCAGCTGCCCAATGCTATCACATGGGTTTTTTTTATCCCCTTGTGATAAAAAATAACATTAAATAAAAAATAAATTAAAAAGTAAAAATTATAATAAAATGTATTTAAAAAAAATGTAATACCCGTTGACCTACACACCAACAAACACAAATCTGAGCACGAGGTGCGCACATGTATACAAACCATGATTACACCACACATGTGAGCTGCTGCCGCCAACGTTGAAGAGAGAACAATAATTCTAGCGCCAAGGCTCACAGTTAACACTAAACCAATGAACAGCAAATGCTTTTACTGTGTCACCCATGAAGATTTTTGGGTACCACTGTTTTTCATGATATCAGGGGCGCATGCAATTTTAAGACTTGGCTTGTTTGGCATCTATTAATCGGCACAACCCCATCTTTTATATCTTGCCAAAAATTGAGCATTATATTATGTTTGTTTGCACCAAAATTCATTAGATTATACTTTTTCCTGAAAATAGAGGTTTGATGAACAGTTGCACAAATATTGTGCAACATAAAACATTTCAACACATTCCAATACTATTTTTTGTATTCTACAGGCCCTCTGCTATTAGAAAATATACAATTTTCTGGGGGTTTAAAGTAAATTTATGATCAAAAATGCAGATTTTTACATGTGTGCAAAGAATAAAAAGCCAGAATGGTTAAGCTGGTCATAGGTGGATGAAAATTGGATGGTTCAGTAGGGACCGGCTGAATTTTGGTCCATTTGTGGCCACCCTCGCTTAACAGAAGTCAATTGTTAGATTGACTTCTGTTGAATGCAAATGTTGGAAAACTTTTCTTGATCTGTGTATTCTGACAGCGGAGAGTCCTGGTTACAGACAGACAGTGTTAGGGTTACAGGAAAGATTAGTGTTGTGGTTATGGGGAGGATCAGTGTTAGGGTTCTGGAGGGAGTCAATGTTAGGATTACAGGAAAGGTCAGTGTTAGGGTTACAGGAAGGGTCACTGATAGGGTTCTGGAGGGAGTTAGTGTTAGGGTTACAGGAAGAGTGACTCTTAAGGTTACAGGAAGGGTCACTGTTAGGGTTACAGATAGAATCAGTGTTAGGGTTGCAGGGAGGGTCAGTGTTGGGGTACCAGAGTGTGTCAGTAGTAGGGTTACAAGGAATGTCAGTGTTAGGATTCCAGAGAAAGTTCCAGAGGATGGGAGAGGCTCTGGAGAAGTCTTGGAGACGAACATGGGAGGAGGTAACAAGGGAGTTAGACTTCACTAATTCATGATTATTCCTTTTTTTTTGTTTTTTTTATGTTTCAACAACCTAGGGATCACACGAATGTACCATAAGTTATAGGTTAAAAAAGTTTAGTTGGGGTTCCCTGAGACCTCAAGGGTTCTTCCGTGGAAAAACACTTGAGAAAGCCTAGCCTAGTATATCTACAGTTCTGACTTTCTTATAAATCCATAAATTGACCAAGTACCTAATACTCTCTGATAAAAAGTAAAAGTGCCCCAAAACCCAACATGCTTCACCTTAAAAAGATGGGCTTCATCAGGGGAAATGCTTTGTTGAAGTGGGTTGAAGTGGGTTGTTTATGTTTTAATATAGAAGGTGTAAGTTCAAATCCCAACCATTACACTACCTGCATGGAGTTTGCATGTTCTTCCTCTGCCTGTGTGGGTTTCCTCCAGGTACTTTGGTTTCCTCCTACAGTCCAAAGACATGCTGGTAGGTTAATTGGATCCTCTCTAAATTGGTCCTAGTATGTGTATGCATGAGAGTTAGGGACATTGGAGTGTAAGCTCCTTCAGGGCAGAGACTGTGAATGTACAATATGTGCTGTATAAGTATCTGTATTAAATGAATAGATAAACGATACACACATGGCACTCCTTAAAGGGGTTCTAAACCCTCACAGTTGTTCACCTTAATGCATTCTATGCATTAAGGGGAAAAACCTTTTGTTGTGCAGCAGACCCCCAGAGCACCCCTAACACTTACCTGAGCCTGGTCATTCCAGTGACGGGGACGAGCACGACCACTCAAGCTGGATGGATTGATAGCAGCAGGATCTATTGGCTCCCGCTGCTGTGAATCAAATCCAATGACGTGGGAGCCGACGTGGGGGGGGCAGTCCTGCTGTCTGTGTCAATGGACGCAGCAGCAGAACACAGGAGCGCGCCCGCTCGAGTGCTCCCAGGGAGAGCGCTTCTCCGTGGTGGCACTCGATGCGGGGAGGAGCCAGGAGCACTACTGGGGGACCCCAGAAAAAGAGGATCAGGGCCACTCTGTGCAAAACCCTTGCACAGAGGAGGTAAGTATAACATGTTTGTTTTTTGTTTTTTTAAAGGAAGCTTTACAGCTCCTTTAAATTAACACAACCAAATATTTGTGCTATAGTGCACTCTCCCATGTACTCAGCATTGGTTAGGCTGCTATGATAACACAGATTTATCACAGTGACTCTCTATGCGAGTACAGTGTGGAACACACTGGCCATCATTTGTTTATTACTGGCAGAATGCACTTTGATCATTGGATATCAATTTCCATTACTGAAATATGCAATGTTCTGTTCTATGCTTCCATTTCAAGGCTTTGATAAGGAGTATATCTAGGCTGTTTTATAGCCACGTACAAAACACGTACCCATACGTACATGCATACATATTATACCTATAAAGAATATGTGCTTGGACTTTGCTTGTACTTTTTTCTATATATGGCAAAGCAACTTCTGCCGCTTTTACACACCATAATGTTCTGCATATAATATTACATGCTCTCTTCCCACTGTGTGTATATATATATATATTACTAAAAGTATTGGGACGCCTGCCTTTACACAAAAATGAACTTTAATGTTATCCCAGTTTTAGTCCACAGGGTTCAATATTGAGTTGGCCCACCCTTTGCAGCTATAACAGCTTCAACTCTTCTGAGAAGGCTGTCCACAAGGTTTAGGAGTGTCTATGGGAATGTTTGACCATTCTTCCAGAAGCGCATTTGTGAGGTCAGGCACTGATGTTGGATGAGAAGGCCTGGCTCGCAGTCTCTGCTCTAATTCATCCCAAAGGTGTTCTATCAGGTTGAGGTCAGGACTCTGGGACAGTCAAGTTCCTCCACCCCAAACTCACTCATTGGTGTCTTTATGGACCATGCTTTGCGCACTGATCTAAATCATTTGGTAGAGGGGGGATTATGGTATGGGGTTGTTTTTCAGGGGTTGAGATTGGCCCCTTAGTTTCAGTGAAGGGAACTCTTAAGGCGTCAGCATACCAAGACATTTTGGACAGAAGAGGTCTCTTCTGTCATAAAC
>BLSH010263576.1:784951-822915 GCA_018402905.1 Glandirana rugosa
CCCCCACCCCTTCAAACTCTGCAGCAAAGCTGGCAGCACTCATACGTCTGTTTCCCAAAGACAACCTCTGGATATGACGCTGAGCACGTGCACTCAACTTCTTTGGTCGACCATGACGAGGCCTGTTCTGAGTGGAACCTGTCCTGTTAAACCGCTGTATGGTCTTGGCCACCATGCTGCAGCTCAGTTTCAGGGTCTTGGCAATCTTCTTATAGCCTAGGCCATCTTTATGCAGAGCAACAATTCTTCTTTTAAGATCCTCAGAGAGTTCTTTGCCATGAGGTGCCATGTTGAACTTCCAGTGACCAGTATGAGAAAGAGAGAGTGATAACACCAAATTTAACACACCTGCTCCTCTTTCACACCTGCGACCTTGTAACACTAATGAGTCACATGATACCGGGGAGGAAAAATGGCTAATTGGGCCCAATTTGGACATTTTAATTTAGGGGTGTACTCACTTTTGTTGCCAGCGGCTTAGACATTAATGGCTGTGTGTTGAGTTATTTTGAGGCAACAGCAAATTTACACTGTTATACAAGCTGTACACTCACTACTTTACATTGTAGCAAAGTGTCATTTCTTCAGTGTTGTCATATGAAAAGATATATTAAAATATTTACAAAAATATGAGGGGTGTACTCACTTTTGTGAGATACTGTATATATTGTATATACACTGTTCAAAAAAATTAAAGGAACACTTTGAAAACACATCAGATCTCATTGGGGAAAAATATCATGCTGGATATCTATACTGATATGGATTGGGTAATGTGTTAAGAACGAAGGATGCCACAACATTTAGTGGAAATGAAACAACAGGTACAATAGGTGGACAACAATGAGATGACCTCCAAAACAGGTATGGTTTTACAGGTGGAGGCCACTGACATTTTTTTCCCTACTCATCTTTTCTGACTGTTTTTCACTAGTTTTGCATTTGGCTAGGGTCAGTGTCACTACTGGTAGCATAAGGCAATACCTGGACCCTATAGAGGTTGCACAGGCAGTCCAACTCCTTCAGGATGGCACATCAATTTGTGCCATTGCCAGAAGGTTTGCTGTGTCTCCCAGCACATTCTCAAGCGCATGGAGGAGATTCCAGGGGACAGGCAGTTACTCTAGGAGAGCTGAATAGGGCTGCAGAAGGTCCTTAACCCATTAGCAGGACCGGTGTCTGCTCCTTTGTGTAAGGGGGAACAGGATGAGCACTGCCTGAGCCCTACAAAATGACCTTCAGCAGACCACTGGTGTTACTGTCTCTGACTAAACAATCAGAAGCAGACTTCATAAGGGGTGGCCTGATGGCCCGACATCCTCTAGTGGGCCCTGTGCTCACTTCTCAGCACTGTGGAGCTCGATTGGCATTTGCCATTGAACACCAGAATTAGCAGGTCCGCCACCAGTGCCCTGTGCTTTTCACAGATGAGAGCAGGTTCACCCTGAGCAGACGTGATGGACGTGAAAGGGTCTGGAGAAGCCGTGGAGAACATTATGCTGCCTGTAACATCGTTCAGCATGACCGGTTTGGTGGTGGATGAGTTATGGTCTGGGGAGGCATATCCATGGAGGGACCTCTACAGGCTAGACAATGGCACCATGACAGCCATTAGGTATCGGGATGAAATCCTTGGACCCATTGTCAGACCCTACTCTGGTGCATTGGGTCCTGGGTTCCTCCTGGTGCACGAGAGTATGCAGCCAGTTCCTGGAGGATGAAGGAATTTATACCATTGAATGGCACCCACACTTGCCTGACCTAAATCCAATAGAACACCTCTGGGACATTATGTTTCAGTCCATCTGACGCCTCCAGGTTTCAATATGAATGATAACACAAAAATATTTATATCACTCATGGTTAGTGTTTGAATGAAGCCATTTATTATCAATCAACTGTGTTTACTCTTTTTAAATCATAATGACAACAGAAACTACCCAAAAGACCCTGATCAAAAGTTTACATACCCTGGTGATTTTGGCCTGATAACATGCACACAAGTTGACACAAAGGGGTTTGAATGGCTATTAAATGTAACCATTACAAGCAAACAGATCACAGGTGAGGATGGTTAACTTTAATAGCCATTCAAACCCCTTTGTGTCAACGTGTGTGCATCAGGCCAAAATTACCAGGGTATGTAAACTTTTGATCAGGGGCATTTGGGTAGTTTCTGTTGTCATTATGATTTAAAAAGAGTAAACACAGTTGATTGATAATAAATGGCTTCAGCCAAACACCAACCATGAGAGAAAGAAATGTTTTTGTGTTATCATTCATATTCTATGAAAAATGGGCAAGAAATCATAAATTCTGCCAGGGTATGTAAACTTATGAGCACAACTGTATATAACATATGATGTGAATTGTCCGTCAATAATACATAATAAAAAACTGTTGCTTTAATTTTGTGTCTTCACTATGGCAAAGCACCAAATTGATTCATTCAACATGTTATCCCTCTTCAAAGCCCATACCTCCACTGTGCTAAAGTGCTCAATTCCAGAGCATTCACCAGATATCAATGGCCACTTATTGCTAAGTAGCTCTTACCGCTGAAAAATCCACTTTAGCTCCAACAAGTGGACAAGTTCCTTATTATGTCACTAGTGTATCAATTGTGTCTCTGTGAACACGTTCCATAATATTTCATTATGGCACCAATTATGTTTCTTTGGACATTATTATTATTATACAGAATTTATATAGCGCCAACAGTTTGCGCAGCGCTTTGCAATATAAGAGCAGACAGTACAGTTGCAATACAATACAGGAGGAATCAGAGGGCCCTGCTCCTTAGAGCTTACAATCTAGGAGTGTTCCTTATTATGTTATCAATTATGTTTCTGTGGACATGTCCTTATATCATTATGGCATGAATTGTGTTTCTGTGGACATGTCCCTTATAATGTCAATATGGTAACAACTGTTTTTCTTTGGATATGTTCCTTATTATGTCATTATGGTACCAATTGTGTTTCTGTGGACACGTCCTTATTATGTCATTATGGCATTGATTGTGTTTCTGTGGACAGGTTCTTATTATGTCATTATGGTATGAATTGTGTGTCTGTTGACACGTTCTTATTATGTCATTATGGTATTGATTGAGTTTCAGTGGACACGCCCTTATTTTGTCACTATGGTACCAATTGTGACTCTGCGGACATGTTTCTGGTGGAGTCACTATGTCTCTGCAGGCACATATCTGTTTTTTCATCACTGTACTGATTGTGTCTCTCCAGATATGTTTGTGCATATTTGCCCCGTTATATGGATACATTTATATTTCAGTATTGTTAATAAATGTTTAAAACGCTGGTCAGTGCATGTGTTCTGTGTCTGCACGTGTTGGTATGTGCGAAAAAAAAAGTATAAATCCTGCGCTGCGTATAATCTACCCAATGTCGGTGTCTCTGGGAATATTTCCATTCATTCTCACCCTATCAGGGAGAGGGGTGCCCACTTACTGTCCTAGTGCCACATTGAATGTCAAGGTCTGACTGGGGCTAGATTCCTGCATACTTAACATAGGCTGTGGTCAAGAGTGTTAGGGCGGCCAGGGGCGGCCCACAGTCACCCACATATCATGTTGATGACTGTTTTAACAAATTCCTGTATATAATGTAAAATAATATAATAATATTCTAGTGCCCCCATAGTGAATAGGTGCTTAAGTGATAGATGTTTGCTAGGAGTGGCAAATTTAGTCAGGCCTGACTGTTGTGCAGGCCTGAATGTTTTGATTTGAGCAGGGGAGTGGCCCAGGAAGAGCTGGAGACTGCAGGAAGGAACACCCCTTGTTTGCCCCTCCCCTTTAGGTGCAGAAGGTTCTGGAAAAAGGGGATGGAAGAGGAGGTGGGACTTTCTGAGTTATGTTAAGGAGTAGGGTTGCCACCTCATCCCTTTAAACCCGGACACATATGAATTACACAAGTTCTGCAGGTAATTTAATGCAGACAAGGCACCAAGTGAGTTTAATTACCACCTTTATCAGCCACAGAACCTGTGTAATTCATATGTGTTTGGGTTTAAAGGGATGAGATGGCAAACCTACCGGTATTAAGGAACCCTGACCAATCCCCAACCTGAATTGGAGGGGGAAGGCCTCCTTAAATACTGTGGTCTGCCCAGCTGGGAGGGGAGAAGTTCAGGTGGAAGAGTGGAGATGTAGTGGATGTTGCGGAGGCCTCTCTTGAGAGGCAGTCTGGGGGGGTGACTTTGAGCCCTGGGAGCTCGGGTGCAGCCCGGAGGCCCTTCCATCAGTGACAAAGGCCTCACCATGTGGCAGCTAGGGTGGAGGAAGATGTAATGGAGGTCTGATGAATATCCCTTCAAGCCTCACCTTGAAGAAGCAAGTCTGTGCAGGAGAGAAGTGAAGGAGTGTAACGGTCAACCAGTGTCAGTGCTGGAGGAAGAAGGAGTGTAGGCTGTTGGCTACATTTGGGGGCTCGTTTTCACCTGTAAAGCTGCCAGTCGTTATCCCTAGAGACTGCAAGAGAACTGAGCCAGGGAACTATATTTGTTCCATTGTTAGTGTGGACTGAACCCGGGGAAGGAATTGTGCATTTGCCTGTTAAACAGTAAAGTTCTTATACATTTGCAGTTGTCCATAGTAACCAGCGGGAGGGGTTGCCAAACACTCTCGCTGCTCTCACCTACCCGGTTGCTTCAACCAGCGTGGGCAGACACTTGAATGTCTTTATCCTGCAATTCAGTGACTTGTAACATGCGTTAGCATTCCGTGGAAACCATGGCGGGCGACCGCCACTATGGATTACAAATATGTCCCGAGTCCTGCTGGATTCTAAATGGTCAGCAAGTGTCAGTGCTGGAGGAAGAAGGAGTGTATATACGGAGTTGTATATAGACAGTCCGGTTTCTTGATTCTCTGGGCATCCCACAGCCATCCCTACCCTATCCAAGTTTATTCCCCCAATAAACAACAAAAACACAAAGTACCGGCCTGTTCCATTACTCCGGATGAAAGGGCAAATGTGTGATTTAGGGCAGAGTGACAGTTGAACCACATCAACCAGCCACCTCTACGGGGGCCATTGGCTACAATATAATGAATGATAATTCATACTGACACCCTGCCTGTTAGTAGAGTAAAGCACATTCTCTAACAATTAACACAGGTCAAAAATCAAAATTCAAAAATCAAAAAAGCACCACCACAAGATAGCATAGTGTAAAAAAAGACAACGTTGTCTATGTTAAAAACAACCCCCCATACACACTGGCCGGCCGTGGTCATACACACCACATGCACCTCAGCCTAATAATGACTCTGATCAGGGTGGCTGTGAAGTAGTTTGGTACAGCAATTCAGCTGTTTGTTGGTATATACAGCCCCGTCACTGAGGTCATTATGGGTTGACACAATGGAGCAAGGTCTCCTGGGTATCCACCGAGGACATGGAGAGATAATGGATTACGTAGTGACCGTCCTGAAATGATAGTGCAGTGTCCCCTTTAAAGTGCAGCTCGGAACAAAGTCATTCGTCAGAATGAATGTAGGATGAAGGAGCTGGTAGAGGGGGGATCCACTGAAGTTAATATTTTTTCAATGTGTCACTGTGTCATATCATACAGTATGAAATAAATTGGACTGGTCTCACCACGTCAGTAGATTCAATGGATAGGGATGGATGGGACTGTCAGCGTTGCGATGTCATCTAGTGTGATTCGCTCCCTGCAAGCTGTGAATGTACTCGTAGCCGCTATGTGCGGGATAACGGTGCCGGTAGCCGTATAGATAGCTGCCTTAACCCGGACAAAGCTTTGACAAAGTCCGGATTGGCCCGGACGAAACGCGTCAGCGTACGCGTCATCACGCCCCGCCCATCACCCACCCGGCCACCCCCACCTCATCTCTGGAGCGAAGTTTGAATCTGCCGATCTGTCCACAGCCACTTCCGGGACGCGGCACGCCGATGGCGGACTGATCAGCCATTCATCTAGGGATGTTTCCCCGCACACAACCGCAGACCTGACAGCTATTCCGTCCACTATCGAATGGACTCAGGGTCCGGCCCAGCAACCGTTTAAACGGAAAGGATTCCAGAAACCTGCCAGCACTACCCAGTCCGGGTTAAGGCAGCTATCTATACGGCTACCGGCACCGTTATCCCGCACATAGCGGCTACGAGTACATTCACAGCTTGCAGGGAGCGAATCACACTAGATGACATCGCAACGCTGACAGTCCCATCCATCCCTATCCATTGAATCTACTGACGTGGTGAGACCAGTCCAATTTATTTCATACTGTATGATATGACACAGTGACACACTGAAAAAATATTAACTTCAGTGGATCCCCCCTCTACCAGCTCCTTCATCCTACATTCATTCTGACGAATGACTTTGTTCCGAGCTGCACTTTAAAGGGGACACTGCACTATCATTTCAGGACGGTCACTACGTAATCCATTATCTCTCCATGTCCTCGGTGGATACCCAGGAGACCTTGCTCCATTGTGTCAACCCATAATGACCTCAGTGACGGGGCTGTATATACCAACAAACAGCTGAATTGCTGTACCAAACTACTTCACAGCCACCCTGATCAGAGTCATTATTAGGCTGAGGTGCATGTGGTGTGTATGACCACGGCTGGCCAGTGTGTATGGGGGGTTGTTTTTAACATAGACAACGTTGTCTTTTTTTACACTATGCTATCTTGTGGTGGTGCTTTTTTGATTTTTGAATTTTGATTTTTGACCTGTGTTAATTGTTACCAATATATTTCTTCTTTATTATTGACCGTGTGGCCCAACAAGAGTTCTTTTGGTGGCTATACCCCAACCATTTTTTTTCAATTGGCCTATGGGCTCCACACCATTTAAGGGCCCCGCGACAATGGATCAAAATAATATTGATTTGATCTTGAAAGAAAATTAAAATGAAGCTTCCTTACATTTTTTTTACAAAAGATAGAAAAAAAAATGAATCAGCTCAAAGAAATGAAAACTTTTCATAAAAGACTATATAGAGAAAATCTTGTATTAATGTAATGGACCCATTAACAGCTTAAAGAGGAAGTAAATCTCATTTGCTGATATTTACCTCTAGGTAGGCCTCTAATAATAAGGTGTAAATATCTTCTAAACGTGCACCATTTACACTACATGCAGCCAGTGACATCACCCGTGCATGCGCTCTGAAGGAACGGCCACCTGTGTCATTCCTTTAGAACCCTGCGCCGTGACCGGCAGCCCCCGCACGCATGCGCAGGAGTGACATCATTGTGACTCTGGCCAGTCACAGAGGCGAAGCCCGCAAGACGGGTGAAGATAGGTGCCACTGCAGCGCTGACATCGTGGCGCTGGAAGAGCTTAGTTTTAAAGTGATTGTAAAGTCAAATTTTTAAAAAATTTAAAATAACAAACATGTTATACTTACCTCATCTGTTGCAGTGGATTTGCACAGAGCAGCCTGGACCCTCCTCTTCTCGGGTCCCTCTTCTATGCTCCTGGCCCATCCCTCCTGTTGGGTGCCCCCACAGCAAGCAACTTGCTATGGGGGCACCCGAGCTGAGTCACCGCTGCCTGTGTCCAATCGGACATGGAGCTGCGGCCCAGCCCCGACCCCTTTCTATTCTAATTGGCTGACTGACTTTGATTGACCGCAGTGGGAGCCAATGAGGAGGGGAGTCCCGGACAGCCAAGACATTCCTACAACATCACTGGAGCTAGAGGGACTTCAGCAGGGGAGGGCTGGCAGCCTTAGGCCTGGGGGGCAAGTCCAGTCAAGTGGCCCACTGAACCACCGAATCAGCTCACCATTCATGCCCGCCTGATTTTATAATGGATATTGATGTTTTGAAGCAAGACAAATATAATGCAATGTGGTAACATAATTTAATGTTAATAGCAACAAAGGAGGTTTAACAAAAATAAAGCATCAATGCAGCTCATCAGTGCCTACCAATGCAGTCTCACCAGTGCCCATTAATGCAGCCTCACCAGTGCCCATTAGTGCAGCCTCATCGGTGTCCATCAATGCAGCCTGATCAGTGCCCATCAATGCAGCCTGATCAGTGCCCATAAATGCAGCCTCACCAGTGCCCATCCAATGCAGCCTGCAATGCAGAGAGAGGAGAGCCGCCGGATTACACAGAGCGGGGATTTCCCGCTTACCTGGCGCGGCCACTGTCATATGGAGTCCCACCTCCTGGACCGCCTCCTATGATAAACATCACCAGTGTGCTGTTTATTATAGAAGCTGGTCCATGAGGTAGGACTTTGTAAGCGAGAGATCCCCACTCTGTGTACTCCGGCGCCCCTCCCGAGGCAGCACAATGGGCCCAGCGGGATCCATGGTAGGGCCAACCCTGGGCGCTTCCCCCCTTTGCCTGCAGCTAGTTGGTGGCTGTGCCCCTGGCCCCTACTTCCTTCTTCCACAAGAAAAAAAAAGTGTGAGCGGCCAGAGTCTGTTGGCCATTTTGAATGTAAGTTAGGGTGGCCTGGGGGGCAATTGCCACCCTGCCCCCCGGCCCAGCCCTCCCCTGGACTTCAGGTAGGTATTGGGGGGCTGAGGGGGGCTGCTGCACACAGAAGACTTTTTATTTTAATGCGTAGGTAGCGCCCCCATAGTGATAGGTGTGTTTTTGTTGTCAGTTTTTGTTAGGAGATGTAAAATCTAGTCAGACCTGAAAGTGAGTGCAGGCCTGATTGTTTTGATCTGGGCTGGGGAGTGGGCTGGAGGGAGGGCTGGAGATTGCAGGAAGGGACACTCCTTGGATAATCCTCCCCTTTGGGGCCAGAAGGTTTTGGAAAAGGGGATGGATGAGGTGGTGTCACTTTCTGATGTATGTTAAGGAGCCCTGACCAATCCCCAATCTGGATTGGCAGGCCTCCTTAAATACAATGATCTGCCCAGCAGGGGGGAGGAGAGTGTCGGGTGGAAGAGTAGATAATGTAGGAGAGATGCTGTGGAGGCTCCAGTTTGGGGGGTGACCTTGAGGCTTGGAGGCTCGGGTGCAGCCAGAAGAGGAGACGCCATCCTGGAGTAGCACAGGGGAGCAGGAGAGCAGCAGAGAGGCTACATTAAAGGTTATTTAAAAGATCCACTGGTGTCGGTGAGTGGCAGCCACTGGAAGTTGGATGAGAAGGTTTAGGCAGGCTGGGAGAAGACAGTTGACAGTCTGTAGAGGTCGAAGAAGCCAAGCAGGGGAAGGAGGGCCACTGGACAGTAAGGCAGGCCGGAGGGGCCTGGAAGATGGATAAGCTGGGAGTTGTAGTTCATCCAGTGCCCAGCTAACACCAATGTACTTAGCTACACAATTGAGGGTCCATGGCTTCACAAATGGGAGCCTGTGGCCCTTGCCCACAACGGGTGGTCCGGAAGCCCTGCTAACAGTAAGAGCAAGCCTCACCATGTGCTAGCTGTGGTGGAAGAGGAAGTGTCATGGAATTGCCTTTCAGGCCTGGAACAGCACGAAGTGTGCAGGAGAGAAGTGAAGGAGTGTAACGGTCAGCAAGTGTATGTGCTGGAGGAAGAAGGAGTGTAGTTTAACCCTTAAATATAACAACAAAAAACAAAGTACCGGCCTGTTCAGTGGTTGTGTGGAAATCGTGTGATTGAGGTCAGTGGGCAGGTGGAACACAACTACCAGCCACCCCAAGGGGGCACATGGCTACACATAGAATGCATTAAGATAAAAAACCTTCTGCCTTTACAACCCCTTTAAGGTAAGTTTAACATAATGTGCTAGTATGCGATGCATACTAGCACATTATGACTTTACCTTGCAGGAGAAAAAAACGTCCAGGGGTATACAACCAGTGCATTAAACATACAGTAGACATCAGGTTCACATTATAGTTTGTCTCTTAAAAGCTTATCTTATTTCAGCTGTCACTTTGTAAAAGATTTGGTGCAACCTACCTACAAGTAATGTACAGTAGTGATGGTCATCTTCACCTAGCACTGGGTATGGGTCATCTGTGATTTATCCTTTTTTCCTGTCTTGACAGCAAGTGACAAGAAATCTTTCCAATGTGGACCCAACTAAGACTGTTAGGATGGTGAGCAGGAGGAGCTTGGGGAATATCGATTTCCTAATCTCCTCTGAGCTGTGTGACCCAGGAAGCGCTCACCTCTGAGCATTCTCAGGCTCAGAGCTGTTAAAATCCGGACTGAAAAGCCAGGTAAACATCTGTTCACAGTCCTTTGCTTAATCCAAGGGAAAGGGAGAGGTCTGATAGATGTCTCCAAAAAGAGAATTTTTTGGCAGAACACCTACCTACTTCTATCACATAGTGGGCTTGTAAGCCCTCCTGTGACAGCAATACAAATAAAACGGTTCTAAAGCCAAACCATTTTTTTACCTTAACGCATTCCCTACATTAAGGCAAAAGATATTTGGAGCTTACTGTCCTCCCCCACCTCCCTAAATACTTACTGAGTCCTCAATTGATCCAGCATTGTGTATGGCTGGATCTCTTCTCTCCCCTCTCTTCCTCTTTACACACTGACTTGGGCAGCAGTAGGAGCCATTGGCTGTGAGTGCAGTGAGGAGGAAGCAGGGCGTGGGGCTGAGCCATGCAGTGTGTGTCTATGCAGTGTGACTCCATCGACACACAGCTCAGGAGCGAGCATGCACATGTGCTCCCATAGCAAAGAGTTTGCTATGGGGACCAGTGCCAGCTGGTGGTATATTTTTTTTTGGGGGGGCAGCAATCAGTCAGCCGCCAACCCCTCCCCTCGGTGGTCGATAGGTCGGTCACCAGCCTGGGCTTCCTCTGGGAGGCCGGCAGTGGCTTCACTCTGCGTCTCCTCCTTCCTCTGCTTCAAGGCCTCGCGGCTTCCCCTGCTTCTCCTCCCTCCTCGGTGGGCAATAAGATCGCTTCTCCTCTCGGCCAATTGGGTCTCAGGCCGCTTCAAGAGCTGGGATTGGCCGGGAGGGGAATCAGGAAGACAATAGTGAATATTGATTCGCTATAGTTACACCACTGGGTGGGCTTAGGCCGCAGTGCTCTGCGCCCTGAGTCCACCCTTTTTTGAAGCCAATTAGAGCCTCAGGCTCTAATCATGTGCTTCTAAAAAAAAAAAACTCCATTGGAATCCATGCATCCGGCGCCCCACATGTAGATTAGGGGCCGGGTGCATGGATTAGGGGGCGCCCCATATGGACCGGTTGCCACTGATGGGGACAGACAGAGGAGATGAGGAGCTAAGATTGCCGGTGGGGGACCACAGTAGAGGAGGTTCAGGACCGCTCTGTGCAATGGTATTCCACAGAGTAGGAAAGTATAACCTTTATTATATTAATTAAAAAATACCTTTAGTAACACTTTAAGTGATCTTTCTTACTGATCATTTTCACCATTTCGTGGGCACATGCAGTTTTGAGGCTTGACTTATTTGGTATCAATTTACTCGACACAACTTCATCTTTTATTTTATACCAGAACATTGGGGATTAAATTGTGTTTGTGTGCATTAAAATTCATTTTAGTGTATTTTCTCTTGAACATATAGATTTGATCAACAGTTCTGCAAATATAAAAAAAAAATGCAACTGTTCTTGTTATTCTGATAAATAGGCAGGGGGAAGCGGAATATTTTTCAGATTTTTATCGATTTAGGTTTTATATGTTATGGTGAAAGAAAAGCCGTAGTCGGTGAGAATATTTTTTTCTTGTTGATCAAATGGAAAAATACAGGACTGAGTTGTGGTTTTTACAAGGTACCAGTCACCTCCATCATGACGTGACACAAGTATTGTAAAATTGCTGTCAAACTGCAGGTAGTGTCTGTTTACAACAGAGCAGATGACAGCAGGAGATCACAAATACAATCGCGTGCCAGGAACGAGCCTGTTAACCCTTCAGAGCTAGAGGGATGGGTGCTGAACTAGGAGTGCTGCTGGAGCAGTCGGGCAAGAGCTACTTATATTTATAATTCAACTGCTCTGCTAAAATCAATGGTGAATGGGGTGCATTGTGCCAACGTGCTTTAGGCCTCATGCACATTCAGGGCTGGTGTTAGAAATTACGGGGGCCCCATACAGCCTACCCCCCCATATATAAAAACAATATTTTTGCTAAAAATACATTAAAAACATTATTAGCAGACACAAACAGAGAACCAGTGTGAATTGCCCTTTTATAGTTGTTTTTTTATATTATTTTTTTTAATAATTTTATTTTACAACTTTAAAAATGATTTAATACAATGTTTAAAAATTATATTTTTTACAATTTAGTATTTACAGGACAGGGAAGCCAGCAGTGCCACGGAAAGGGGGGGGTGGCACAATGACATGGGGGCACATGGAGGGGATCCAAAGTAGGCAGATAAGGGAGGGGGATCTGTGTGGAGGAAACAATTACAGAAATGATTCCCTGTGTCTGTGTCTCTCCCTGCAGTAGCTGAAAGCCAGCAGGAGGGAGAGAAAACAGCTTTCAGCTACTGCAGAGAGCTGCACGGGGAATCTTTCTGTCATTACCCCTCCACCCGACCACACCGATTCCTCCTGCTGTTCAGGCCCCCCTGTCTGCCCAGGCCCACTACAGGAAGACCCCCTCTATCAGCGGCCCTGTGCTAGGGTTGCCACCTCATCCCATTAATCCAGGAAACCTATTAATTACACATCTTCGGCGTCTGATTAAGGTAGTAATTAAACTCACTTGGTGCCTTATCTGCATTAAATTAGCCTCAGAACCGGTGTAATTCAGATGTGCCCTGGATTAAAGGGATGATGTGGCAACCCTACCCTGTGCACATTGGGGGTTTAGGTGTGAGTGGATGGTACGGTTGCACTGTCCAGCCTCATTGCCAGCAGCTGGTAAAACTCTATGATATCAATGCAAACTGAACAAAGATAGGTGCTAACCTTGTAAAATTAAAAAGTGAATCACGATAGATAATATTTTACACAATGAACATATTATCATAAATAAAGCTTATTGTGCAAAACTAGCAATAAGGTCCAAAGGTCAATATGGATTGCCAATCACTGTGCTCATAAAAAGAAATTGAGTGACCATCTCTTCTTTCAATTCAATATGCTGCAATATGTGCAAATAAATGATGCACTCACCAAACCAATATGGCCAAACAATGCAGTCTACAAATGCTCAAGATTAGATCCAGACTCTCAAGGACCTTCAGCCAATCTTCTGGAAATACCTAGTAGTTCTCATTCACCAAATATAGACAATTACTTGTCACTCGCCCAAAGGGAAGGACACTGCACCGCCTCCCGCAAGCCACAGAGCCACCCACAAGTTTGGGTGAAAGACATTGCTGGACTGGTGCTGAGAGAGGCTGCCTAGAGGCAGAGTTCTATATGGAGGGTATAGAGTAGACATGTGCAATTTGTTTTGTTGCAAATTTGTTTTTCGTCAAAATTCAGCATAGTCGTTCATTCGGAAGCATTCGAGTGAACAAAAAACTATTTGACAAATTTTTTTGAAAACAAATTTTCTAAAAGAACGAAAATTCTAAAGAACAAAATTCCAAAAAATGTGAAAATCTGAAAGAACGAAAAACAATTTAGTATTTTCTATTATAGTTAAATTATTAACCATTATTATAGTTTTTTTTATTATTATTTATTAATAATGAATAATAATAAAAACTAAAATAATAGTTATAAACTATTAAATTATAGGTATTGGAATTTCCTTTCAAATTTGGCTGTTAGTGAGTGTAATGAATACGAATTTTCCGCAGTTACGCATTAACGAAATAACGAATGCCGCATCTAAACGAACGGAACGTTTCAAATACGAAAGCATCCGAGGGTACGAATCATCGCAAATAATAAATACAGCATCTATACGAATGGAACGTAATGAATTCAAATGCATCCGAAGTTAGGAATTATCAAAATAACGAATGACGATCATAACGAATAATCAGATAAGCGAAAAAAAAAAACCGAATGAAACTTAAAAGAAAAAAATGTAAAATTTTCGGCAGTGCACATGTCTAGTATAGAGGGAATCACTTCCAAAGAGGTTGTAACGCAATTGTAAGTGGTAAGTGATAGACGCCTTTGGGGTCTACGGCTGCTACCTTTCTGATAGCAACAATGAGGCTGTTACGCAGGGAACACTTAGGTGATTGGAGAGAAGCTCCCACTGTCCATAAAATGTTTTACCTACAGATTTTTTATAATTGGTTATTGAAGATAAAAGTGTACATGTAAAGCCAACGTGTTTGGTTAATTGCCTCCTCCTTCTTCAGGGATGTATTTCTTGAAGAATTGTTAGGCTCTGAGAGGGTTAAATTTGCTCGATCAGGGGCTCTGCAGCATATCGGGCTGGATGTGGTTAAGCAGTTCACCAAGTGGTACTTACTTTTAGTTCAGTCTGTGTTCCAGGCATACTTTTGCATGCTAGTTAACACGGGTATGTAATATGGGTGATATCGCGCTAAGGCCAGAGAGAAAATGAAAGAGTATATGTATATATAAAAGAAACCAGGCGAGCTGCTAAACCACAATCAAACTAATTGTAAATCTAAACATGTACAATCGATAAAGCGCTCAGCCTCTCAACATAGCTATTGCAGTGAGAACAGTGATGTTCATATAGGTGTGTTGATAATGAGAGAGTTCATAACAGTCAATATCATCTAGGGGTAGTTGAATGAAATCAGATCGAGAAATCCTCAAACAAGATGTTGAAACTCAATTAATCAATTCCACAAGGAAGGATAAAAAAATTCTACAGTCGTGTCAAGATGGAGGCTTACCAGAAATTAGGTTAAAAGAGGCGTTGGACCCTCACCGGGTACCAAGGTATTGCTGGAAACAGGAATAAACGTCCCCCGTTCCCCCAATGGTTGGGGGGAGTTTCTCAGGATGCTGTAAAGGCGCCACCCACGGGTCCAGGATCTCCGGATGGTTGGACGTCCTTCACTCCCTATCTCGATGGTACGTCACACACTCCGGCGCGAAAAAACGTCGGTTTTGCTTGAAAGACAGAGGTAACCATGAAAGCCTACCACTCGTTCGCAGTGGTGTTGGATGGAGTGTAGACCAGTCGTTCCCAATCAAAGCAGGATCAGAAGGGATGGAGAAAACTCAAAATAGTGTAAAACCTCGTGGTGTGAGGTGTGTTTATTATATAAAAGGTTAAAAAACCGTCAGAAGAGTAAAAGAGTAAACTTCACATGCATGCAGCAAATCTAGGCAACAGGTTACTGACGCGTTTCGTATAAACATACGTCATCCCCAGATATTTACAGATCTCTATCATTTACTCTTGACTAGTGGCCTTGAGCCAGGAAACGCGTAGAGTTACAGAATGCTCCTACAATCTGACCGTTACATCTATCTATCTATCATGTACTTGTTCATGCAAACTGTACCATGTAATTGTACATTCATTAATTTTTTCCTTCATTGATTATGTGCTATGTCAGCTTACCATGGCCTGTGATGGCCTTTTATTACAATTATCATGATATTTGAGACTATGTAACATTTTATTTTGTATGTTTATACATTTATACTTTATTTACTCCTTGTACTATTCATTGTGATGTGGCATACCTCATTTAAAGTCCCACGGCCATTGCTCCTTGTTTTTACACTAGTAAACATTAATACCGCTTCGTGCTCCACCCAGCTGTGTCCAGCCACACAAGCTGCCAGCTTCTCATATAGTTTAACAGGCTGCCAGGAGCAAGGATGGATGGTGCACTTGTACCATCCACCCGCACCTAAACACTGAATACTCATGAAGTGTGGATAAGGCCTCAAAAGTGAAGTATGGGTCCCAAGAGCGCACTTACTTTTGCTCTCCTGTGACCCAGAATCAGCCGACAGTGGGCCTTTGCTTTCACCTGATGTCACAGAGCCGCTCCAGCCTCTGAAAGTATCCCAACAATAATGTCAGAATCCACCCAGCTGCCTGATTGACAACTGTCTCTATCTCTCAGCCTGTGGCTGCCCCCTACTCTGCTCAATGCTCCAGTGAGTGCAGGAGGGGTAGGGCAGAGAGCCGGTTATTGACAGTCAATGCTTTCTGCATTCTGTAAAAATATATACTGAAGATACACCTTGTTAATAGGTGTCTCAAGAGAAGACTCAGCAACAGCAGCCATTATATTTTTCTCAGCAAAGGTTTTTTTCAAATAATGTAAAACTGTGGATGATTTTTTTTTTCATTGTAGATCCTTGGTGGCAGGGCCAGCCCTATCTTGGGCCCCAGGGGGTCCATTGGACCCAGGCAGCACTTTGAGAGGGGCAGCAAAATGAACCACAGCCGCCTCTTCTTCTCTTCTATTTATTTACCCAGCAATCTGACGACCAAGATTTTTTTTCCCAGCAGTTTTGTGTGTCATGGCGACAACTGCCCCCCCCCCCTGGGCCATTCCGTCTGCCCTTCTACTACCCTAGCCCGCCCGTATACTGCCCTATCCTGCCCCTATACTACCCCAGCCTGCCCTTATATTGCCCCAGCCTGCCCCTATACTGCACTATCCTGCCCCTATACTACCCCAGCCTGCACTTATACTGCCCCAGCCTGCCGCTATACTGCCCTATCCTGCCCCTATACTACCCCAGCCTGCCCTTATACTGCCCCTATATTACCATAGCCTGTCCTAGGGGGCAACAATTCATTCCTAGGCAGAGGCAGCACGATGTCTCAGGCCAGCCCTGCTTGGTGGCGTGTTTGGATGAGCCAGTGGAGAAAACATTACTATCACTGTGACGGATAGTGGGATTGATGAACAGATGATTGGGTTGGAGGAACCCCAAACATTTGGAAGTACTGTATGAGACCCCTTAACTACTTGTAGTGTTTTGCACTTTATTATTTATTTAACCAGAATTCTGGAAAGTTTTACCCCCTTCAATACAAAGGCATTTTTTGCTGTTCAGCACTGCATTATTTTAACGGACAATTGCTCGGTCATACAACACTGTGCACAAATGGAATTTATAGCATTTTTTTCACACAAGTAATAAAGCTTTCTTTTGGTGGTTTTTGATCACCACTGGGTTTTAATTTGTTTTACTATAAGCATTTTGCTACATTTCTTTGCTAAAGGTAACTCAAATTAATGTGTACAGTATTATTTAGCCTGTGTGGAAGTTATAGCGTCTACAAACTATGGTTCATATACTTTAAAATTGATCAATTCTGATGTACTGACAGCCCATTTCATGAGGCCCTGAAAATGCCCCTTTTTTGTAAAGTAGACAGCCTAAGGAATTTAGCAAGAGGCATGGTGAGTTTTTGGAAGTTGTGGTTTTTTTTTGTCGCAATTTTTTGCAAAGTGAAGAACAACCGCAGGTTGACGGCGTCAAAGTGGCTCGATATCGCAAACCGCCGTCATACGACTCACTGTGTTCGGGGGGGGCAGGGAGCGGGTGCGGTGGACTCGATCGCCGCCGGCTACCCGCGATGCCCCCCCCCCCGCACTGAAAGAATGGAGATCCGTGTAAGTAAACACGGACCTACGTTCTGTGAGAGGGGGAAGGGCTGTGATCACAGACTTCCTCTACATGGAAGCTGTGATCACTTCCCTTCCCCTGCTAGGGCAGCCCCCATACAGTAAGAACACGCCCAGGGAACACAGTTAACCCTTAGAGCGCCCCCTGCAGGTTAACCCCTTCACTGCCAATGGCATTTACACAGTAATCAGTGCATTTTTATAGCACTGATCGCTGTATAAATGCCAATGGTCCCAAAAAAGTGTCAAAATGGTCCGACATGTCTGCCCCAATATCGCAGTACCGCTAAAAATTGCAGATCGCCGCCATTACTAGTAAAAAATAAAAAAAAATAAAAACCCCAGAAATGAATTCTCATCATCCGTAAACGCGGCCACTTTTGCGCAAACCAATCAATAAACGCCAATTGCGATTTTTTTTATCACAAATATGAGGAAGAATATAAATCGGCAAAAAACGATGAAAAAAAATGTTTTTTTGTATTTTTTTTTTGGATTTGTATTTTAGCAAAAAGTAAGAAATTTGGGATTTTTTGCAAAATTGTCGCTCTTCTTTTGTTTATAGCGGCAATCAGAAATGACGCAGCAATGATCAAATACCACCAAAAGAAAGCTCTATTTGTGGGAAAAAAGGACGCAAATTTCGTTTAGGTACAATGTTGCACGACCGCGCAATTGTCAGTTAAAGCGACGCAGTGCGGAATCGCAAAAAGTGCTCTGGTCCTAAAGTGTGAAATCCTTCCGGGGCTGAAGTAGTTAAATAAAATGTGTTTTGTTTCTTCATTTTCTTTAATTTTTTTTTGCATGTTTGTCACACTTAAATGATTCAAATCATCAAACAATTTTTTTTTTCAATTACATTTTTATTAGTTTTAGATAACGGTACATTGTAACTTGTATATGTAGTATACATTGGGTACATAAGATACATAGGCCGGTATGTTCATATGGACTGTTAGATGAAAACTTGCAGAAGATTCATAAGTTGGTACATTCGTATTGACTATTAGATGAAAACTTACAGAGGATACAGAAATTGGTACATTCTTATTGACGTTTGGCTGAAACTTAAGGAGGATGCACAAAAATAAACAAAAATACATGAAAATACATGAACAGGAGTCATAATGACCATTGGGCGAAAACTCACAGAAACAACATCTACCTTATAACTATGTAAGTGTAACCGGCAGGTGTAGCAGTTATATAATTTGTCTAGGCTCTGGTCAATTCTTGGGAATATGGTTCCTTGACCATACAGCCCAATTTTGCTCAAAGACTGTCAGGTGTAGTGCATTGATAGCTATTGCCCGTTCAAGTCGTGATTTTCTTGTACTATGTTTAGAACTTCTATTATATTGGGAGCTGTTTGTAACTTCCATGTCTTAAGGATAATCGCGTGGGCTGCTAGTAATATGTGGGTGACTACTTGTCTGACTGAGCGTGGGTAGAGGTCTCTCCCTATATGGAGAATGGCTAGGGCTGGACTAGGTAACTTGAGAACTCCTGAGAGGGATGAAATGATTTGTAAAACTTGGTGCCAAAAGCTTGTTAAATTAGGACACTCCCAGAAGGCATGAAGCAGGTGTCCAATCTGCCCGCAGCCCCTCCAACATAGAGGCGAGCTGTCAAGATAGATTTTGGCTAGCCTGTAGGGTGTGAGATACCATCTGTTGGATATCTTAAACATGAGTTCCCAGTGTCTGACACAGTGTGTTGCTCTGTTAACTTCTTTAAAAGCTGTTTTCTATTGGGTTGGAGTAAAGGAGGTTTGTAAGTCAGTTACCCATTTTATGACTGAGTTAGTTTTTTTGAAGGATGATTTTCCTTGGAGATTGTTATAAAAAAGGGAGATGCCCTTGCTCCAAGTTTGGGGGGGGGGCGAAATAATGTGTCCCTGCAAATGCAGGCATTTCCATCAGTGGAACAAGGTGCTTGCGTAGGAAGTGGAGGATGCGAGAGCATGTGAAATGAGCCACTGTAGGCAGTTTGTATTCCTCTATCAATCCATGTAGGCTATTAGGGAATCAATGCTTCCACCATTTTCAAGGGAAATTTGTGTGGAATAGTTTTGGTTAATGTTATTTTTTGTTTTTGTAAGTGACGCCAGGCCAAGATGGAGGCGTGTAGTGGCGGTGATAGATTAGTAATTAGTAATTAGTAGATAAGTCTCAAGCTTTCCACATATCGCAGATAAGAAGTGTTGGGAGTTTTTTTGTTGGTGTCATTATAGCTTTGATTACTATCCACAATGGGGCCTCCTCTTCTTTAAACCAGTATTGGATTTGATCTAAACTAACTGCCCAGTAGTAGCCTTTTATTTCTACCATGCCCGCTCCCCCAATGGTTCTGTGAAGGGTTGTAGTTGTATATTGACATCTGGCCTTCCTTCCTTTCCAAACACCAACTCTTGAGGAGTCTCGACAGGGTATTAAGATAGTGGTTGGGTATGTGGACAGGCAGAACCCTAATATATACGATTTGGGGTAAGATCATCATTTTTATAGTAGCTATTCTACCAGCCCAGGATAGGTCATGTTGGGAAATACTTTTAAGCTGTGTTTCAATTTTTGTGATGAGTAGATTTACAGTAGAAGCAATTAAGGAGGTGATTGAAGTAGTTCTGGTGATCCCCAAATAGGGTATTCCCTTTGTGTTCCACGCATATGGTAAGGTCTTTTGTAGTTGTGTCTTAATGCGTTTTGGGACCCCCAGGTCTAGTACGAGAGATTTGGTGACGGATAATATTTGGTGGGCTTGTGGAAGAGATGTAAGGGGTTTTGTTAACATTAAGATAAGGTTGTTTTATTGATTTATTACATGTGATCTAGACTCATACCTAAAGCCAGTGATGAGTGAGTGAGAGCGTATTGATTTGGCTAGGGGTTCAATCATTAAGTTGAAGATGGTAGGTAAAAGTGGGCAAACCTGTCGAGTCCTGTTGGAGATGTTGAATGGTCTGGAAAGAAACCCAGACATGTAAACCTGCACTGTTGGAGCAGAATATAAAGCTAGTATTGCGGTCAGTATGGGTCCCTGCAAGCCAAACTTGGCCAAGACTTGTGACATATATTTCCAGTGTACCCTGTCGAATGCCTTCTCTGCGTCAATGGAAAGTAGCAGGAAGGCGTTCGGGCTTTTTCAGCATGATGCAGTACATTCACAATTCTTCTAGTTGCATCTGCGGAATGTCTGCCCCTCACAAACCCATCTGGTCTTTTTTGACCAAGATTGGTAGAATGGTTGTTAATCGTTTGGCTAGGAGCTATGCGTAGACTTTGACGTCTGCGTTCAAAAGAGGAATTTGTCTAAAATTGGCAGGTGTGGTGGGTTCTTTACCTGGTTTTGGCACAGTGACCATGTACGCTCTCTTTCAGTTGCATGTGTGAAGATTCTTTGCATGTAGGGGGAAAGAATTTTGTTGAATATTTTGAAGCATTCGTTGGATAGGCCATCTGGCCCTGGGTATTTCCCGTTCGGAAGTGACAAGACTATTTTCTATTTCTTTGTGTGTGTATGGTGCATTTAAAGCCTGCAATTGTGACTCAGATAGCGTGGGAAGATTTACCTTGGTCAGGAAATTTTGGATATTCTCTTGTGTGTTTCAGAGAGGGTATCGTTCAGGGTAGGATGTACCTCTTTTCTGCTTGTGCCCCCTATTGGATTAGAATGCCCTTGATATATGCCTTGCGGGCATTCCAGGGAGGAGGGGGTCTCAACTGAGGTGCGGTTTTCTAAAAATAAATTCTTCAAATGCTGATAGATCAGTGGTGTGCTCTATTTGTCTTGCAGTAATTTAGTGTTACAGCGCCAGATAGGGGATGAGGAGGGGACATTCCGCTCTGTAAGAACCATCAGTATTGCTGCGTGGTCTGACCAACTGATGTCAGAGATCGACGTTAAAGATATATTTTGAAATAGCCATTTGTCCATTAGGAACATGTCTATGCGCGAGTATGTATTATGTCTGGTTGAGAAAAAAGTATAGTCTCGTTCATTGCTATGTTGGCAGCGCCATACGTCAAATACTTCTTCCGTATGGAATAGATTTTGGAGCGAGACTGTGCATTTTTTGGTTTGTGTTGATGAATCCATGCTAGGATTAGCCATCAAGTTGAAAACTCCACACATTAAGAGTTGTCCGTATTTGACCGTTGATATTTGTTTAAAAAGTTTTCGAAGAAAGCGCAGTTGGTGAGTGTTGGTGGCGTGTAGGTTCACCACCGTGTAGGGTTGGGAGTTTATGTCGCATGTTATTATGATGTATCTGCCTTCAGAGTCAATGATGGCCGCCTTGAGATGGAAGGCTAGAGTGCTCTTAAAGGCCAATAGTACTCCTCTTTTTTTTTTTATAAAGCGCAAGAAAGGAAAATATGTGGGTAATCTTTGTGGGAGCATCTGGGCATATCCGAGGATTTAAAATGTGTCTCTTGGACACTCAGAATATCCGCCTTTCATTTACTAGCCTCTTTCCACAGCGAGAGCCACTTGGCATGGTGGTTTAGTCCTCTAACATTTAAGGATAGGTAGTTGATGGACATAGTTGGGGTGTTAGGTGTCGTCTGAGTGATGTATGTGAGAGTATTTACTTTTATGTTGAAACTTTGTTCCATGGTGGAGTGGTCTTTCCCGGAACTGTGGGTAATGTTGTGTCTTCCGTCAGCTCGTCCAGGTCTGGTGTGCCGCTTTGTAGATGTGGTCAGCACTGAATGTACCCAACAGAAAGATAAAGAGAACATAACGAATTTAACAAAGGTATTTGCAAATGACAAAACTCCATCAATATCTGTGGGCAATTTCAATTGCCGGTGAGACTTTGGGGGGGGGTAAGGAGAGTGAACATTACAGCATGTGGTGGGAAAGCAAAATACGTGTAACATTCCTCTAACTGGGATGGATTGTTGAAGCATAGAAACTTGTGTTGGTCTAGGAGCCTCCATTGTGCTTCTTGTTACCTCTCGTGTGAAACTACTTGCCATTCTTGTTCCACCATTGGAGGTGATCTTGAGGGGACCGTATTTGATACAGAATCAGCTATTATGCCCCATTGGCGCAAGGCATTTAGGCCTTCTTCTAATGTTGAGACCGAGGTCATTACCCCGTTACGTGTGATGGAGAGTGTGGCGGGGTATTTCCATTTATGAAGTATTTGGTGGTTTCTGAGCGCCTTCGTTATAGTTGTCAAGTTGCAACGGCGTTGAAGGGTATATCTGGAGAGGTCTGGCAGTATCTGCATTGTTTCATACACATCTGGCAGACTCTCAGCCTTTTTGAAGGAGGTCATTAGCAATTCTTTCACGTGGTAGAAATTTAACCATAACAGGACATCCCTGGGTGTATTAGCCGCTAGGAACGATGGCTTTGGCAGTCTATGGATCCTATCAATTGTTAGATCGTGAGCTGACAGCGAGGGTGCCAAGGAGGAGACAGCGAGGGTGCCAAGGAGGAGTAGTTCTGGAGGAGGAACGGATTCAGGTATGCCTCGTAATTTGAGGTTGTTCCTCCTGGACCTGTCCTCTAATTCGGCAATTTTGTCTTTTAACTAATTCATTTCCACATTTTGTGCATTGTGGGATTCTACGAGTGTATTGAAGGAAACTGAATAGTCTCCCATCGCCCCCTCCACATGGTCCACTCTGTCTCCCAGGACGTGTACTTCTGCCTGGCAGATTTTCACACTTGCTATTAGGTCAGCTTGTAGGGATGCTCTAAGTGACATCATCATGTCCTTTAGCACAGTGTCCTAGACAGGCTGGCCTGAGGTTGAGAAGGTTGGATCATCCCTCCTGCAGTGTTTTCCTGTGTTGTGGCCTGGGACCCACTCACCTCCTTGTCTGGGGTTTCCTGCTCCCTTTGTGGGGAGTGTGTGTGCGCCTTAGTTTTAGTGGGACTCCTGGTGGTGGGGCTGGAGTTGGCAGATGAGGAGCTACTGCCTCCTTTTTCTTGTGAGCCTCTGTTCTCCTGCTGGCTGTGGCCTGC
Organism: Glandirana rugosa; assembly: GCA_018402905.1. NCBI lineage: Eukaryota > Metazoa > Chordata > Amphibia > Anura > Ranidae > Glandirana > Glandirana rugosa. The sequence continues at coordinate 808,364 of BLSH010263576.1, forward strand.
TGTGGAGCTATGGGCCTGTTCATGTAGCCCTTTGGAGATTGCGGGAAAGAAACCCAGCATTCTGGAGAGCTGTTGTGGCTCCTTTCTGTGGTGGACCATTTCGGGTGCTCTTGGTGCTCTTGGTGCACGGGTGGGTGTATTTGGGTCTTTTTAGGGTGTTTGTGGGCTCCTGTAGGTGCGGATTCCCCTGGCACAGAGCGGAGCTCCTGGATCAGGCAGCCACCTTAGAGCTCACTCGCCATGCCCCGAAATCATCAAACAAATTTTAATATTACACAAAGACAACCCAAGTAAATACAAAATGCAGTTTTTAAATGATTTCATTTATTAAGAGAACAAAGCTGTCCAAACCTGCCTGGCTCTATGTTAAAAAGGAATCGCCCCCTAAAACTAATAACTGGTTGTGCCACCTTTGGCAGCAACAACTGCAATCAAGCATTTGCGGTAACTGGCAATGAGTCTTCCACATCGCTATGGAGGAATTTTGGCCCACTCTTCTCTGAAGAATTGTTTTAATTCAGCCACATTGGAGGGTTTTCCAGCATGAATGCCCTGTTTAAGTTCATGCCACACAATCCCAATCGGATTTAAGTCCGGACTTTGACTAGGCCACTACAAAACCTTAATTTTGTTTTTTTGAGCCATTCAGAGGTAGAATTGCTGGTGTGTTTTGGATCATTGTCCTGCTGCATAACCCAAGTGCGGTTGAGCTTGAGGTCAGGAACTGATGGCCGGAAATTCCCCTGCAAATCAGCCCCAGACCATCACACTACCTGCTAGAAAAAGAGTGTTCTCCAAGTGTTTCCGCGGTGGTGCGCGCGCTCATGCGCGTTAGCACGTGCCCGTGCGCGCACACGCCGGAAACGGCGCCTGACGGCCCTATTTCAATCTGCAGAGCCCTGCAGCCGTTGCTGTCCGCTCTACAGCGTTCCGGTTCCTGTGACCCCAGCTTTAATCTGAGAGACTTCCTGTATCTGTGACCCCGGCTTCCTGGTTAACCTGTTTTGCCTGCTGCCTGCCCTGACCTTCAGCCTGCCTCTGACTACGCCTCTGCCTGATCCTCTGAACCTGCTGCTGCCCGCACGTTGCCGACCCTGCCTGTACCCGATTATTTGCTTGCCTGAACCACTTGTACCGCACCGCCAGCCCGTTACCGACATAAGCCAGACTCAACCACCAGGTACGTGACACTACCACCACCATGTCTGACTGTTAGTATGATTTTTTTTAATGAAATGTTGTGTTAGTTTTACGCCCGATGTAACGGGGGGCACACCTTTCAAAAAAGTTAAACTTTTGTCTCATCAGTCCACAGAATATTTGCCCAAAAGTCTTGGGAATAATCACGATTTTTTTTGGCAAATGTGAGATGAGCCTTTGTGTTCTATTTGGTCAGCAGTGGCTTTAGCCTTGGAACTGTCCCATGGATGTCATTTTAGCCCAGTCTCTTTCTTATTGTTGAATCATGAACAGTGACTTTACCTGAGGCAAGTGAGGCCTGCAGTTCTTTAGATGTTGTTCTGGGTTCTTTTACAACCTCCTGAATGAGTTGTCGTTGCGCTCTTGGAATAATTTTGGCCACTCCTGGGAAGGTTCACCACTGTTCCAAGTATTCTCCATTTTTTGATAATGGCTCTTGTCCTGGTTCCCTGGAGTCCCTAAGCCTTAGAAATGGCTTTGTAACCCTTTCCAGACTGATACATATCAATTACATTATTTCTCATCTGTTCTTGAATTTCTTTAGATCGTGGCATTATGTGTTGCTTTTTGAGATCTTTTGGTGTGCTTCACTTTGTCAGACAGCTTCTATTTAAGTGATTTGTTGATTCAACAGGTCTGGCAGTAATCAGGCCTGAGTGTGGCAAGTGAAATTTAACTCAGCTTTCCAAAAAATGTAGTAAATCACAGTTCATTCATGATTTAGCAAAGGGGGCAATTACTGTTTCACATAGGGCCAGGCAGGTTTGGACAACTTTTTTCCCTTTATAAATTAAATCATCATTTAAAACAGAATTTTGTATTTACTTGGGTTATCTTTGTGCAATATTAAAATTTGTTTGATGATCTGAATCATTTAAGTGTGAAAAATATGCAAAAAATACAAAAAAAAAAGGAAGGGGGCAAATACTATTATACAGCACTGTAGATTGATGAAGAGTATTATTTAAGGAGATTGTTTTGAAGTATTAATTCAAGTATTAAATGCAGATGGCACATTAAACCTTTGGAAAACATATGGGTTTACTAACAGACTTTATAATAAGAAGTGGTGTATTATTTTTCATGCACTGATCAGTGATTGATTGTGCGGATATTACATATTATTGATTTAACCCCTTGTCGCTAAGCATACACAAATATGGAGCCCCACTGGACTGGGCTTTTTTCAGTTGGGGCGTATATTTGCATATCTGTATTTGCATCAGAGAGTTCTAGGACCCGGGACTCCAGATATTGGGTCACCTGATCGCTGTGATAGCCTCTGATTGGCTATCATAGTGATAAGTCACTGTGAAGCCCACCCCCATGTTTTCTCTCTCTGTATGGAGGAGAGAGATACATTGTATTTCTCTCTCCTTGCAAAGAGAAAAAAAAAGTGTGTAAAAATAATAATAAAAAAAAAATACAAAAAAATACCTAGATAAAGGTTTGATCTAGGTCAGTGCCAGTGTTAGTGTTTGGGTCAAGGTCAGGGTTAAAGGTCAAGGTCAGGGTCAGTATTTGTATGGGCAGAATTTTTTTTAATTAGTACGAGTGTCAGTTAGTGTCAGTTTGGGTCAAGGTCAGGGTTAAAGGTCAAGGTCAGGGTCAGTATTTGTATGGGCAGAATTTTTTTTTTAAATTAGTACGAGTGTCAGTTAGTGTCAGTTTGGGTCAAGGTCAGGGTTAAAGGTCAAGGTCAGGGTCAGTATTTGTATGGGCAGAATTTTTTTTTTTTAATTAGTACGAGTGTCAGTTAGTGTCAGTTAGTGTCTTAGGTAGGATAAAAGCAACATGCAAACTATTTTTTCTGGGCTGTACTACTGATACATATAACAACTAACCTACACATATGTTGTATCGCTGCGATTGTCAGGAGCAGAAAAATTTATTTTGGGTTGTTCTTTGGTGGAAGGTTATGAATGTAGCAATAAAAATACAGCTACATTTTAAAAACATTATTTTTTTGTTACTATTTTGGGCCAGTTTTCCTATTATTTGATAATAATAATAAAAAAAAAAAATTCAGTGAGCATGAGTGTGTATATCTTCAGTGTTTATCATTATAGTCTCTCATAATGTTCGTGAAGAAAATAGTTCTTACTGAATACATGTCATGTCACCTTGTTAAAAAGTTTTGTATACTGATGTGCAACCAGCGTACATTATTTGCTGGTTGGAATTTTGTACCTTTGCAGAAATGTCAATGAAAATTATTGGAAAGAAAAATTAATCCATTACCATTTACCACCAAATGAAAGCCCAATTTGTCCTGAAAAAAATGCGGTATCATCCACCTGGATGCAGAAAATATATGTAATGATATGCATGGTCTTACTAACACATGTCAAAGTTGCAAAATTGTGCTTAGGCATTTAGATTTATTTTACCCTTAGGCGGGGAGTGGTTAATGGTAGGAAAAAGATATTGATATCATTTCAAATTTGTATACAAGATTTTTTTTATATTATTCACAAAGTAATCGCAGAGCAAAGGTTGTTGTGTGACACTTTCAGTGGACGTGGGAAACACATTACAGTGTGGGCAGCAGTGTTGCCAACCAGATTGAAATTTACTGATAACACTCAAAATTTACTGGCACCACCAAATTTTTACAGACATTTTCAAAAGTTACAAAATTACAGTTTTAACTGCAGATTTCAGTATTTAGGATATAAACGAGTACAAAATGCAATTAGCAGATGTGATTTCAGGTAGATATTAAGGCAAGAAATGTATTTCTTATTTTATCTAGTAAGTAGCTCAGGGACTGGACTCAGGTGGGCAAGAAATGAAAATGGGCACACACGCATGAAATTGACTTTCGCAGTGACACTGACAGCAGTGTGTAGCAGTACAGATGATGATGACTCCTCACCATAGACGTGTGCACAGGGTGTGCCAGGTGTGCCCAGGCACACCCTAATCCCTCTGTGCAGCACAGATTTCCCCTACTGCTCTGGCTCCCCCCACTTCCCCACTTAGCGCTGCCAGCTTCCCTCCTCTCCTCTCCCGCCGGCTGCTGCTGCGGGCACACACGGGGGGGATATTTTAGGATGAGTTGGGGAAGGGGCAGGTAAATATGTAATTTACCTAGCCTCTTCCCTTTCTGAAAGAACACAGTGAGTGATTGGTACTGTGTGTTTGAGCGTTTGTGGTGCGCACCCTAATGAAGTAGGCTGTGCACACCTATGCTCCTCACCGACACAACACGTCCCCCCTCCCCCTCCGAGTCCCAGTGACAGGCTCTCCCCACGCCAGGTGGTCCCATCAGTCTACTCCAGTCCAAACAGCACTGACAGTCCCGATCCCAGCTTGCCTTGCTCCCACCCTCCAGATCGGCACACGAGGCTCCAGCATCGGCTCCGCCAGACCCCAACAACGCCGCCTGAACACACTGTAGCAGGCACTCAGATGGTCACAGCCATAATTTTTACTGGCAACCTTTTCCTGTCATTGGCATTTACTGGCAGGAGAAAAGTGCCCATATTTACTTGCTGCCAGTAAAAATACTGACAGTTGGCAACACTGGTGGGCAGTAACAGTAAAACAAGGGAAGCCTGACGACATTGAAAAGTGGAAATAGGTGAACATTTAGCTGTTTATCTGGAGTTCAGCTTTAAGAATGCATTGGTTGTTTGCAAACTGTTTTTGTTGCAGCCCAATACTCGGAATTACAGGCAAAGCTCCAGCTGCTAATGTATTGTGGGAAAGAAGAAATGCCTAGTAATGTACAGCAGGTCATACAGTATAAATATATATATATAGAATCAGTCACATTCCTGGAGCTTAGAAGAACATTCTGTACATCATAGATATATCTTAGTGCAAAACATGTTTGTTGTTAAAAAAAAAAAAAAAACTTCAAGGAAATCTCCACTTCTGTAAAGAAAATCAATATAGCATACAGTATTGAATAATGACATACCATATAGTAACTTTAAGTAGAGGTAAACCCAATCACCAAATTTACAAGTTTTAAAATGTTTTTGTCATCACTAACGCCACTTTTTTAAAAAAAATCTGCAGCTTTTGTTAACCCCTTGCCTACCGGGCACTTTTACCCCTTTCCTGCCCAGGCCAATTTTCAGCTTTCAGCGCTGTTGCACTTTGAATGACAATTGTGTAGTCATGCAACACTGTGCCCATATGAAATTGTTATTTATTTCACACAAATAGAGCTTTCTTTTGGTGGTATTTAATCACCTCTGGGTTTTTTTATTTTTTGCTAAAGAAACAAAAAAAACTATTTTCCATAATTTGTTATAAAATTTCGCAAACAGGTAATTTTTCTCCTTTACTGATGTGCGATGATGAGTCTGCACTGATGGGCACTGATGAAGTGGCACTGATGGTCACTGATAGGCTGCACTGATGAGGTGGCACTGATGAAGCTGCACTGATAGGTTGCACTGTTAGGTGGCACTGATGGGCACTGATAGGCACTGGTGGGCAGTAGTGATAGGTGGCACTGATGATGAGGCACTGAGAGGCAGCACTGATGGACACTGATAGGTGGCACTGGTGGGCACTGATTAGCAGTACTGGTTGGCACTTATAGGTGGCATTGGTGGGCACTGATTAGCAACACTGGTGGGCACTGAAGAGGCACGTATGAGGCTGCACTGATAGGTGGCACTGTTAGGGGGCACTGATAGGTGGCACTGATGGGCACTGATAGGTGGCATTGACGGGCATCAATAGGCACTGGTGGGGGGCACTGATAGGTGGCACTAATGATGAGGCACCGATAGGCAGCACTGATGGGCACTGATAGGTGACACTGGTGGGCACTGATTCGCAGTACTGATTGGCACTGATAGGTGGCACTGGTGGGCACTGATTAGCAGCACTGGTGAACAATGTTGGGACCGATATCCGTGTAACAGAAGCCAGTTACTGACTTGGCTTTCTTCCTTTCTCCTCATAAAGCCAATAACCAGTTTCTGTTTACTTCTATGATCAGCTGTTATTGGCTGACAGCTGATCACATGGTAAAAGGCTGCTGTGATTGGCCCTTTATCCTGATCTGTGAGTTTGAAGGACTCGCGGGAAGCATATGAGCAGTGCGTTTACGGGAGGACGTCTATGGATGCCCTCCCAACACTGGAAACCCACGCTGTAGCCATCTTTTGGCTATAGCGCTGGTGGAAGGTGGTTACAATAACACCCGATGACTCTGCCATGAGATTTCTTCTTCAGGTACTTCCTATTATTGGGTGACAACGCTCTGTCATCACCTACACATATTGCACAGGCATGGTCTATTGTTGTCACCATTAAGAAAGCCACCATCTGAAATGCCATGCCGCCACCACTGCACACCTCCCAACTTTTTGAGATGGGAACAAGGGACACCTATTAGCAAAAGTATGAAGGCATAGGACACACCCCCTGTCACGCCCCCTTAAAGGGAAATTATACAAAAAAAAGATTGATTAAACCCACACCTGCTTTTTTACCACTACTATTCCTTTATATTGGCTTTTGACATTTACAAATGCAGCAATTTAGAAATTGGATGAAAGGTTTAACTCTTTTTGGAAGATAAAAAGTGCATTTTATATACAACTATATAGATAGATCAAAATGAGGGACAAATGAGGAGGAAAGAGGGACAGAGGGACTTTCAGAATCAGAGACATTTGGGAGCTATGTCACTGTAGTGTATTTAGACAGAAAGTGGCAGCAAAAAAGCTGCAGGAGTCAGCAGTTCTGAGATTTTAGGGCAATTGTTTGCAAACTAAACACCATTCAGAGGGTTTACATCAGCTCCAGACTAGGGTTGCCACATTTCCACAAACCCGAACACTTTAGCGGCGCTCAGCAATTTTTTTCTCTAGTATAAACTATGCATATATTTTGCTATTAAATTAACATTTTTAATCATATGATGTTAATAACAAGTGTCCCCCTTTACAACAGCGTCCACAGAGTTCCCCTTTTACATCTAAACTGTAAGGGGGAACTCTGCAGACTCTGATGTAAGGGAGAACTCTGGGGACTCTGACATAAGAGATGCTCTGGGAACCCTGATTTAAGGGGGGAACGCTGAGAACTCTGATGTACGGAGAGGACTGTAATATAAGGGGGAACACTGCGGCCTCTGGTGTAAAGGGGAACTCTGATGTAAGGGGTGCTCTGAAAACCCTGATCCTCTTCTGAGGCACAGTGCCGGGGATTGGAGTGTGGGCAGACACAGAGGGGTAAGGGCGGGAGGAAGAGGTGCAGATCGAGCCCTCTCTCCTCTTCCGTCTGTGTGTGTGTTGGGGGGGGGGGGGGTTAGTGCTGGCTTTGGGCAGTGTGAAAGAGAGTGTTACAAAATCTCTCAGCTTAGACAACTACAGCCAGCAACCCTGCTGGGAAGCCATGGTCCAGTCTGAATAATGTGTCCAGGTTTCAGTCAGTCTGAAACCCGGACGCCTGATTCCAAACCCGAACTGTCCGGGTCAATCCCGGACAGGTGGCAACCGTACTCCGGACACAAACTTTTATTGTAATATATTCCTAAATAGCCATGAAAGATATAAATCCAATTTACGCACACCAAATGCCTTTGCAAGCCCAGATATTACCGTGTAAAAGGAGCAGTGACATCAGCACTGTGCTGTATATAGCCTGTGCAGAGAGCAGAGCTGGGGAAGGGGTCATGCAGGCCCCACCCGTTACTGGCTGCCTGCAGAAAACTACAGGAAGGGGCGGAGACAAGACCAGCCACCCTGCACTAGGAGAGAGAGCAGCAGTGAGCGGTCTTTATTACAGGAAGGGAAAGTCTCACAATGGATTACTGCACGGATCTGGAAGAAATATACAAAGCTCACAGAGATTCATGGAGGAATACACATGATGAATGGACAATATCTGCTCATCCCGGAGTTTAGGTGTAAGGTTAAAATTATTGTGGAACACTTCTGCAAAAAGAGCAATAGATGTTCATGGGGTGGACTACTCCTAAATAATAGGTGATGGGATAAGAAGTGAGAGTAAATCTCCTTAAAGTAAGGGAAATATTCTCTTAGGCTGTTATCACAGCAACAAGTGTTCCCATTGGACAATTTCCTCCTATTACTGTTCAGGTGACACTTACAATTTTTAATTTCCTGTCACCAGCCAGGGGTTCTAACCCTTCTCTTCCTTATTCAAAACTAAAAACCAACATTTCAGCTTTAACTGCTTCCCGACCAGCCGCCAAAGTATTTTACTGCGTCAGGTTGGCACAGGCGCACAAATCGCTGTCGTGGTATGTCAGGCACGCATGCGTGATTTGCAGCATGACGTGAGCATGCCCGCGAGTGTCTACTACTGAGACAGAAGGGGGATCTGCCAATGTAAACATGGCGGATCCCCGTTCTGACAGGAGCCATTTGACAGATCTACTATTCCCAGTCATCGGGAACAGTGATCTCTGCCATGTCTCTGCCAGCCCATCCCCCCTACAGTTAGAACATACCTAGGGAACACACTTAACCCCTTGATCGCCCCCTAGTGTTTATCCCCTGTCATTTTTACATTGATCACTGCATTTTTATAGCACTGATCTCTGTACTGGTGTCACTGGTCCCCAAAAAGTGTTACATAGGATCATATTTGTCTGCCACAATGTCGCAGTCCTGTTAAAAACCACAGATCGCCCTAAAGTCCCTAAATCTATATTTATTTGGGTACAGCGTCGCACGACCGTGCAATTGTCAGTTATAGCGGCGCAGTGCCGTATCACAAAAGAAATGGCCTGGTCATTAAGGGGGCAAATCCTTCCGGGGCTGAAGTGGTTAAAGTGGTATTAAAGGTTTGGCTTTAAAAATAAATAAACAAACATGTCACACTCACCTGCTCTGTGTAGTAGTTTTGCACAGAGCAGCCCAGATCCTCCTCTTCTCGGGTCCCCTACTGGAGCACCTGGCTACTCCCCCTTGACCAGTGCCCCCCAATAGCAAGCTGCTTGCCATGGGGCCACTGGTGCCTGCTCACTCCTGAGCCCTGCTCTATGTCCATAAGACACATAGAGCCACAGCTCGGCCCCGCCCCCTCCCTCTCCTCACTGGCTCACAGGCAGTGATTGACAGCAGTGTGAGACAACGGCTCCCGCTGCAGTCACAGTCAATGAGGAGAGAGAGTCCTGGGACAGCTGAGGCTCTTGTGCACATTGCTGGGGCTCAGATGAGTATTAAGGGGGGCTGTGGACAAATCTCATGCACAGTTTCCCAGCAGTCACACATTCTCACTGCATTTTGCCCAATGCACTCATTTCTTATGATCATCAGCTCCATCTAATAGCCATAATGTGATATTTTCCTGATTGAGTTATTTCAGGAACCAACTGCATTATGGCCACTTGATGAAGCTGAAGATCATAGGAAGTAAAAGAATTATGCAAAATTCAGTGCAAATGTGTGATGACCGGGCAAATGCTTGCCATATTCATCCAGCTATTTTTTTTTATATATATATATATATACAGGGTGGGCCCTTTATATGGATACACCTTAATAAAATGGGAATGGTTGGTGATATTAACTTCCTGTTTGTGGCACATTAGTATATGTGAGGGGGGAAACTTTTCAAGATGGGTGGTGACCATGGCGGCCATTTTGAAGTCGGCCATTTTGAATCCAACTTTTGTTTTTTCAGTAGGAAGAGGGTCATGTGACACATTGAACTTATTGGGAATTTCACAAGAAAAACAATGGTGTGCTTGGTTTTAACGTAACTTTATTCTTTCATGAGTTATTTACAAGTTTCTGACCACTTATAAAATGTGCTCAATGTGCTGCCCATTGTGTTGGATTGTCAATGCAACCCTCTTCTCCCACTCTTCACACACTGATAGCAACACCGCAGGAGAAATGCTAGCACAGGCTTCCAGTATCCGTAGTTTCAGGTGCTGCACATCTCGCATCTTCACAGCATAGACAATTGCCTTCAGATGACCCCAAAGATAAAAGTCTAAGGGGGTCAGATCGGGAGACCTTGGGGGCCATTCAACTGGCCCACGACGACCAATCCACTTACCAGGAAACTGTTCATCTAGGAATGCTCGGACCTGACACCCATAATGTGGTGGTCTACCATCTTGCTGGAACTATGATGTCGGTGATAGGGAATTGCTGGCCATCAAGTCGGCTTTGGAGGAATGGTGGTACCTCCTGGAAGGAGCAGCTCACCCGGTATTGGTTTTTACTGACCATAAAAACCATAAAAAAACCATATGCTGTGAAGATACGAGATGTGCAGCACCTGAAACTACGGATACTGGAAGCCTGTGCTAGCATTTCTCCTGCGGTGTTGCTATCAGTGTGTGAAGAGTGGGAGAAGCACATTGGGCAGCACATTGAACACATTTTATAAGTGGTCAGAAACTTGTAAATAACTCATGAAAGAATAAAGTTACGTTAAAACCAAGCACACCATTGTTTTTCTTGTGAAATTCCCAATAAGTTTGATGTGTCACATGACCCTCTTCCTATTGAAAAAACAAAAGTTGGATTCAAAATGGCCGACTTCAAAATGGCCACCATGGTCACCACCCATCTTGAAAAGTTTCATCCCTCACATATACTAATGTGCCACAAACAGGAAGTTAATATCACCAACCATTCCTATTTTATTAAGGTGTATCCATATAAATGGCCCACCCTGTATATAAATAGGCCCCTATGTGAACCTCTTTGATTCCCTTCATGAGCAAAGCACAGGTTCAGTTTAATATTTATTCTGAATTTCCGCTGGATTCACACCAATGCGTCATTTTATTTACACTTTAATCAATGAAAGCGCATCAAAGCGTGCCTTGTCATGCATTTGGAATTTGCATGACAATGCACATTATTCGATTTGGATGAGCATCATAGTGCACATGACGCATCGCGGATTCTTAACATACGCTATGATGTGCCATTGGGCATCTTGGCGTGTGTTGACGCATGTCTTAATGCATGCGCTGAGATTTGTTTCCATTCATTTTAATGGAGAACGCATTAAGCAAAGATGGGAATCCAGCCATTTTCTGCTATGATAATATTCTGAAGCCATTGAACATTGCTAATAAACTCTTTTTGCACAGACAAACATGCAATCTATGTACAGTGAGCTCTCAGTAAGTGGCGTCTGTAGTGGCGGCGGCGCACCGCACCATGCACAGGCACACAGTGAACAATGGGAGCTGTCGGAATGTTACAAGCAGGTGTATTTATTTTTGCCACAGTTCAGTTATTTATTAAAAGCTGATAAACCAGGAGCAATTATAGAGAGGCATGTGGGAAGACATTGTTAAAGAAGAATATAGCAGAGGCAGGAGGTTAATGATTAAACCGCGACTGACTTCAATAACCTGTTCACAACCCTAAAAACAATCCGCTCCCTCCAAAATTTTTCCTATTCTAAAATCTGGCATTTTAGACCATGAAAACGTTGGCATGGCATGGATTTTGTTTATGGCTTTTACTGCATTGTGTGCTTTACATCCTTTAACGTCTAAGACCTTTACTATCACTGCTAAGTGGGTTTAAACAGTTAAAGAAGAACTCTAAACACATGTAAACAAAACAAATGAATGCAAATTAAGGTAGAGAGACACTACCTGGGCGGTTGATTGATGCAGCGCGACAAGCACTAGATGAGAGGGGGTGACGGATCTGGGACCGCTGGTAGATCCCACCGGCCCTTTCTTGTAGAGGATCTTCTGAGGGATGGTATCTTGTTGTCTTCCCTCCCCCCTTCCTCTTTATGCGATGCTTTGTGTTCCTTTCATGGAATTAACTTTCTGGCTTGAATTGTACAAGGAGACATTGGTTGACCCCGTTGAAAATAATTTTGATCGCTACACGCTGCCTTTTTTGATCGCAGGTGTTCACCCGACAGTGATATATTTTCCCACTCCTCTTATTAGTTCTGAGGGTGTTGTTTTAAATCATTGATGACTGAAGTACAACATTGCCTCTATCCAGAGAGGAACCAGGGCCGACTCTACCACTAGGCGGAGTAGGCGGCCGCCTAGGGCGCACTGCCGCCTAGGGGCGCCTGGCCACTGTTGATCTGTCACTGGCTGCTCTGCATTGATTCATGTAAAAGCTGACACTGTCTGACTGAGATAATGAGATTATCACAAGCCATTTGCAAATGTATATAGAAATAGTGACTGATCTGTCAAATACCCCCTCTCCGCCCCCACTTCCCGTGAGGCTGTATTTAATGGGCACAGGTGAAGCTGTATTTGATGGGCACAGGTGAAGCTGTATTTGATGGGCACAGGTGAAGCTGTATTTGATGGGTACAGATGAGGCTGCATTGATTGGTGCTGGTGAAGCTGTATATGATTAGCACAGGTGAGACTATATTGATTGGTGCTGGTGAAGCTGTATTTGATGGGCACCGGTGAGGCTGCATTTGATTGGCGCTGATCAGGCTGCAATTCATTGGCGCTGATCAGGCTGGGTAGAGGGAAAAGGGGGTGGGGTCAGGGGTGAAGCCAAGGGGGGGCGGCAAAATTATGTTTCGCCTAGGGTGTCAAAATTCTTGCACCAGCCCTGAGAGGAACGTTGTTTTTAACCGCTTCCCCACCGCGCGCCGTCTTTTCAGTGGGGGAGCGCTGCGCGAATCGCCGTAAATAAACGGCGATTCGCATTTGGCCACCAGGGGAGTGTGCCCGCGGCTCGGGCAGACCCGATGTCCGCCGGCGAGCCGCGATGAGCGGCAACAGAGAAAGAACGGGGAACCGCCGATGTAAACACAGCGGTTCCCCGCCCTGTCAGTGGGGCATGAGAGATCTACTGATTCCTGTCACTGGGATCAGTTAGATCTCTCATGCCCATGTTAGCCCAACCCCCCCACAGTTAGAACACACCCAGGGAACACTATTAACCCCTAGCTCTCCCCCTGCAGGTTAACCCCTTCACTGCCAATGACATTTATACAGTAATCAGTGGACATTTAAATTTCTGATCGCTGAATAAATGTCATTGGTCCCAAAAAAGTGTCAAAATGTTCCGACATGTCCCCCCCAATATCGCATTACCGCTAAACATCGCAGATCGCCGCCATTACTAGTAAAAAATAAAAAATAAATAAAAACCCCAGAAATGAATTCTCACCATCCGTAAACGCGGCCACTTTTGCGCAAACCAATCAATAAACGCCGATTGCAATTTTTTTATCGCAAATAAGAGGAATTATATAAATCGGGCAAAAACTGTGATAAAAAAATGTTTTTTTATATTTTTTTTTTGGATTTGAATTTTAGCAAAAAGTAAGAAATTTGGGTTTTTTTGCAAAATGGCCTCTCTTCTTTTGTTTATAGCGGCGATCAGAAATGACGCAGAGGCGATCAAATACCACCAAAAGAAAGCTCTATTTGTGGGAAAAAAAGGATGCAAATTTCGTTTGGGTACAACGTCGCACGACCGTGCAATTGTCAGTTAAAGCGACGCAGCGCCGAATCGCAAAAAGTGCTCTGGTCCTAAAGCTGCAAAACCTTCCGGGGCTGAAGTGGTTAATAACACACCTTTATGTCCTAAGCCGTTGTAAAGCTACCCCTGATGAAGGGACTGCTGCTCCCACGAAACATATATGTTGGGTAACCGATTTCCATCTTCGGACAACGGACACGCTAGCATTGTATTTTACACCATCATCTTTCTATGGCATTATTGGTGAAATGCATTTGTGATAATTTTAACAATACATGTGTTTAATAATTTATCTGACATTTTGTCTTTGAAAATTTGATGTCGTGTTGACAAATAAATATTTTTGATATATATGTGGTTGGTATATCTAATCAAAGTCCCACTTCAAGGGGATAATTTTCATACACTGTTATGGTTTGGGATGAGATAACCACCACCATTTTCCTACAGACTGTATGGTTTATTTATAGTCTGCCTATATACTAGTGCCATCTATGGAGGAGCCGCCACTGGTAGAGTTGAGCGAACACCTGGAAGTTCGGGTTCTGCTGGTCCGTCCGAACTTCGGGACAAAGTCCGGGTCCGGGTCCGGACGGAACCCGAACGATCGCACGGACCCTGGGCCTGGGCCTGAAACAGGGCTTCAAGCCTGCCTGGTCGTCTTGGGCTTGAAGGTCCACAAGCGAGTTGAGATGGTCACCGCCGAGGAGGTATCTACCGTGATCATATATCCGTCTGATATTTATTTGGTATGTCAGACATCCTTTTACCACCACCAATAGAGTAGGGTTTGGTATTGTCACATACTTTTAATAGGGGAACTTCACCCTGAAACTAATCTATATGGTTGGTGTATATATAGTTTTTATAAATAAACAGTTGTGCTGTAGTTTAAAAGTTTCTGTTTTACAGTCTATTTAATAATTTGTGTACATAACAATTTTAATAGTG
>BLSH010263576.1:827070-866852 GCA_018402905.1 Glandirana rugosa
CTAATTTTTGCTATCTGTCCTCAGAGCAACAGCACAGACAGCAGTAGTAAAGTAATCTATCTCAGGATGCAGGATCAGGTCTTAAAATGGCTAAAATCTGTCCCTCACGCCGTCAGCTACCTTTCCCTATACTAACCCAAGGAGCATGTGACTGCAGCACTGTGACTCCAGCTTATAAAGAGGCTGGGTCACATGATGCACCGGCCAATCACAGCCATGCCATTAGTAGGCATGGCTGTGATGGCTTCTAAGGGCAAACCAGTGAAACGCTTGTTGATTGGCTGCCCTGCAGCTTCTCAACACGTGGAGTAAAATAGCAGAACCCCGGACCGAACCCGAACGATTTTTGAAATGTCCGGGTCCGGGTCCGTGCCACGGACACCCTAAAGTTTGGTACGGACCCGAACGTTACAGTCCGGATTCGCTCAACACTAGCCACTGGCTAATTGGTAGTGAATCCACTGACTTTTGTCCTAAGCCTGAATCTGGTGCACTGTCCCTCTCTTCTGTCAATAGGTGGCACTGCTGCCTTTGGCATTAGGATGATAGATCACAGTGAATTCAGGTTATGAGTAGATATGTTGTCTTAGCTAATCCAGAGAAGTTTTCTTCGGCCCCGGAGCATGCTGAGATAGCCTATTTATTCGGGAGGAGTCAGGTGATCGGGGTTCTTTCTGCCCCAGGCTTCGGCCTGGGGAGACGTGTGTGGTGCAGCAGCAGAAGGTTAGGCCTGAAGCCTGAGGCCTAACAACGTGTGTATAGAGGTTATGCCTGAGGGAGGGCCGGATTAATGCCACCGGTAAAGGAGAAGCAGTTGCCACAAAAAGACAACCACTCCTGTTACCAGAGGCAGGTGCAGAGAGGATGGAGGTCTGAAGAAGTACCGGAGCAGCCTTTTCACTAGCCGGGGATGGTGAAGAGGTAGGAAAGCTTCAGTAGTCTTATCCGGGAACCCAGCAGGAGGCGTGGGTGCACCTTGAAGATAAGTACAGCGGGTAGCTGTGAGTCAAGTCAGGGACCCAGCGTGACAGCGTGGGTGAAGCTTGAGTGAAGATCTACAGTGGGATACTGTGAGATGTTAGCAGAGATCTACATTGGGATACTGTGAGTTACGTGTGCAGGTCTACATTGAAGTAT
This sequence comes from Glandirana rugosa, assembly GCA_018402905.1. Classification (NCBI taxonomy): domain Eukaryota; kingdom Metazoa; phylum Chordata; class Amphibia; order Anura; family Ranidae; genus Glandirana; species Glandirana rugosa. Next base: position 828,208 of record BLSH010263576.1, read on the forward strand.
TGAAGTGAAATGTTGCTATATGAGACAGCAGTTGCTGCGAACATACAGGTTGCTGCATTCAGCTTAAAGGCCCTTCTTCTGTAATGCTGTCAGCCTATTTCTATTTTGCCTGCGGAGTCTGCCTGTTTGCATATTATATGTGCCTAAGGGTGTCCTGGCCCTAACCCTCTCTCCCCCAGTTCTTGTTAAGAGACAACAAATCTCTTTTTGCTCATTTCAAAAGTGACTGGCGCCCAATCATTCCACTTTGCACTACACGACCATGCAAAGTTACCTGCACCCTGAGGAGGAATGTCAGCTCTCCCTGACTTTGGAGGTCGCCGCTATATATATATGTATTCACCCCCCTTGAAATTTTCCACATTTTGTTACAACCAAAAACATAAATTACATTTGCGGCCAGCGGGGCATTTCTTGCACAAAATTAAAAAGTGCATCTACATTGCTGCTTTAAAAAAAAGAATAATAAATAGTGCTACATAGTACATTTGCACCTTGCTGTGCATTTCTTGCACAAAAATAAAAAGTGCATCGACATTGCTGGTTTAAAAAAAAAAAAAAATAGTGCTACAGAGTACATTTTTTATATTTTTACCTCAGCCCCTTGTAAATCAGCCAAACAGTCTGAGCAGTCTCTTATGCTTTTTGATGACTCTGCTGGTGTGCTTTCCGTGGGCCATCCACATAGCCCTACCCCAGAAGTGGAAAACATTGAGTGCACCGATGCCCAACCACTTCTGTTTCAGGATGAGGACATGGAAACACCAGCCCAGCACATTTCTGATGATGACGAAACACAGGTGCCAACTGCTGCGGCTTTCTACAGTGTGCAGACTGACAAGGAGGGCAGTGGTGAAGGGTGGATGGAAGATGATATGGGGGATGATGAGGTCCTAGACCCCACATGGAATGAAGGTCATGCGAGTGACGTGTTCAGTCTGGAGGAAGAGGTGGTGGTCGCACAGAGGCACCAGCACAGCAAAAGAGGAAGCAGGTTGTAAAAGTGGAGCGAGCGTCCCCTAGACAGTAGTCCTGCTCCTACCAACCGCACCCAGGGACCTAGCACACCAAAGGCAGCTCAAAGGAGTTCCCTGGTGTGGCAGTTCTTCAGACAATGTGCTGACGACAAGACACAAATGGTTTGCAAGCTGTGCAATCAGAGCTTGAAGCGAGGCATAAATGTTCTAAACCTGAGCACAACCTGCATGACCAGGCATCTACATGCAAAGCACGAGCTGCAGTGGAATAAGCACCTCAAAATCCACCTCAAAAAGGTCTCGGACTCCTCCTGCTTCCTCTTCTGCTGCTGCCTCGGCCTCTTCCTCCACCTCTACAGTGCCAGTGTCACCTGCCACCCAGCAAACAGACGATGTGACAGCAACACCACCATGTCCGCCACCGTCGCCAAGCATTTCCACATGGTCCCATGGAAGCTTACAGCTGTCCATCTCCCAAACACTGGAGAGAAAGAGGAAGTACCCCCCTACCCACCCGCGATCCCTGGCCCTGAATGCCAGCATTTCAAAATTCCTGGCCTTTGAAATGCTGTCATTCTGTCTGGTGGACACGGACAGTTTTAAAAACCTGATGGCTGTCCCACAGTACGTGGTTCCCAGCCGCCACTACTTTTCCAGGCGAGCCATCCCTTTCCTGCACACACAAGTCGGGGACAAGATCAGGTGTGCACTGCGCAACGCCATCAGTGGCAAGGTCCACATAACCACTGATACATGGACCAGTAAGCACGGGCAGGGACGCTATATCTCGCTAACTGCACACTGGGCAAATGTAGTGGCGGGTGGGCCTGAGGCGGATAGCAGTTTGGCGCATGTCCTTCCGCCACCAAGGATTGCAGGGAATTTCGCCTCCTGTTGCCTCCTCCTCCTACTCCGCTTCCTCCTCCTCTACCACCTCCTCATCCGTTCAGCTTAACACCTTCACCACCAACATCAGAACATCCAGGAGGAAACGACAGCAGGCTGTTTTAAAACTGATATGTTTGGGGGATAAACCCCACACTGCGCAGGAGCTGTGGACAGGCATTGAAAAAGAGACTGATGAGTGGTTGTTGCCACTGAGCCTCAAGCCCGGCCTGGTGGTGTGCGATAATGGGCGAAATCTCGTAGCAGCTCTGGGCCTAGGCGGTTTGACGCACATCCCTTGCCTGGCGCATGTGCTGAATTTGGTGGTACAGAAATTTCTAAAAAACTCGGATATGTCAGAGCTGCAGCAGAAAGTGCGGACCGTCTGTGCGCACTTTCGGCGTTCTCACCCTGCTGCTGCTCGCCTGTCTGCGCTGCAGCGGAACTTGACCTTCCCGCTCACCGCCTCCTGTGCGACGTGCACACAAGGTGGAACTCTACAGAGACTGTGCGAGCAACAGCATGCAATAGTGGAGTTTCAGCTGCAGCACGCACGGGTAAGTCGCTCTGCGGAACAGCACCACTTTACCACCAACTAGTGGACCTCCATGTGAGACCTGTTTACCATATTACGGTGTTTCGAGTACTCCACCAACATGGCCAGTGCCGATGACGCTGTTCTCAGCGTTACTATCCCACTTCTATGTCTCCTTGAAAAAACACTTCGGACGATGATGGAAGAAGATGTGGCACAGGAGGAAGAGGAGGAGGAAGAGGGGTCATTTCCATGGTTATCAGGCCAGTCATTCACAAGTGGCCCGGAGGCTGGGTTCCTGCACCAGCATAGGCCAGATAAAAAATTTTCAAGCCAGGGCACAGTTCTGGAGGATGAGGAGGAGGAGGATGAGGAGGAGGAGGAACCGTGTTCACAGCAGGGTGGCACCCAACGCAGCTCCTGGGCATTACTGGAGCGTGGCTGGGGGGGTACGGAGGACACAGATGATACACCTCCCACAGAGGACAGCTTGTCTTTGCCTCTGGGAAGCCTGGCACACATGAGCGACTACATACTGCAGTGCATGCGCAATGACAGCCGAGTTGCCCACATTGTAACTTGTGCTGATTACTGGGTGGCCACCCTGCTGGATCCCCGTTACAAGGACAACTTGCCGTCCTTAATTCCCTCAATGGAGCGTGATCGGAAGATGCGCGACTACAAGCGCATGCTGGTAGACAGCACGTGCACATGCTGAGGGCATTCCCAAATGACATGGGGAGCTGAGTGGAAGCACAAGGCGAAGGCAGAGGAGGAGGAAGAGGTCGCCAATGCAGCTGTGGCACTGCCAACACCTCAGAAGGCAGGGTTAGCATGGCCGAAATGTGGAAAAGCTTTGTCAGCAGCACGCCACAACAAACAGCGCCACCAGCTGATAGGCAACATCTTAGCAGGAGGCAGCATTTCAGCAACATGGTGGAACAGTATGTGTGCACACGCCTACACGTACTGACTGATGGGCCTGCCTCATTCAACTTTTGGGTCTCCAAATTGGGCACATGGCCTGAGCTTGCTCTTTATGCCTTGGAGGTGCTGGCCTGCCCTGCAGCCGGTGTATTGTCTGAACTTGTGTTTAGCACGGCAGGGGGCGTTATCACAGACAAGCGCAGCCGCGTGTCCACAACCAATGTGGACAAGCTAACATTTATTAAAATGAACCAGGCATGGATCCCACAAGTCTTGTCTGTACCTTGTGCAGAATAGACATTTATACCGGCCTCACACAGCCATTGGTATACTTCAGTGAACTTATTCCTTTTTTTTTTTAATATGTCTCAATATTTTGGGGGCTACCCCAATTAGAAAAAAAAAAACAAACAAACAAAAAACAGTGTTGGCTACCTCCTCCTCCTCCACCGCCATTTCCACCTACACCACCACGGTCACCGCCTCCTCAACCTCCTACTCCACATCTACCTCCTCCTCCATTTTTAATTTTTTTAATGTTATTTTACGTTATTTCCCTATCCACGTTTGTTTGCAGGGCACTTGTCCTACTCTTACCCCCATTTTGCTTCCTTTTGCAGCCATCTAGCCCTTTCCAGGACTTTTTTAGAGCCATTTTTGTGCCCAAAAGTTTGGTTCACCATTGACTTTAATGGGGTTCAGGGTCAAGTTCGGGGGCCGAATTCGAACTTTTTCGCTAAGTTCGGCCGAACCCGCCGAACCCGAACATCCAGGTGTCCGCTCAACTCTAGCCCTGACCTCAACCCGATAGATCACCTTTGGGATGAATTAGAGCGGAGACTACGAGCCACACCTTCTCACTCAACATCAGTGCCTGACCTCACAAATGCGCTTCTGGGAGAATGGTCAAACATTCCCATAGACACTCCTAAACCTTGTGGGCAGCCTTCCCAGAAGAGTTGAAGCTGTTATAGCTGCAAAGGGTGGGGCAACTCAATATTGAACCCTACGGACTAAGACTGGAATGACATTAAAGTTCATGTGTGTGTAAAGGCAGGTGTCCCAATACTTTTGGTAATATAGTGCATGTGTACATACACACACACACACACATATACAGTATCTCACAAACGTGAGTACACCACTCACATTTTTGTAAATATTTTATTCCCACACTGGGGATAAATGGGCCCAATTTGGACATTTTCACTTAAGGGTGTACTCACTTTTTTGCCAGCGGTTTAGACATTAATGGCTGTGTATTGAGTTATTTTGAGGGGACAGCAAATTTACACTGTTATGCAAGCTGTACACTCACTACTTTACATTGTAGCAAAGTGTCATTTCTTCAGTGTTGTCACATGAAAAGATAGAATACAATATTTACAAAAATGTGAGGGGTGTACTCACTTTTGTGAGATACTGTATATATATTGTGAACGTGCGGGGTGATTTAACTCAAGTGGTGAATGCGATTTCCAGGAAGTGTGCAACTCAAGACTGTGTTTTAAGGGCATGGCAGCCCATTTGTATTAAAAGGAAAGAAAAAGATTAAGTGAACAGTAATCCCCCTTGCAGGGAGTTCCACCATCCTTGTATAAACAGACACTTCAACTCACTGTCAGCTTCATGCTGTTCGGTGAGACAAACGATAATCGGCTCTCCTGGCTAGTAAACAATAGTCAGCCCTCCTGGCTAGTGAACAGTAGTCAGCCCTTCTGGCTGGTAAGTGCAGCTCTCTTGCTTAGGCCTTCTGCTTCAGGCCTTGGTCTGTCTCCCACAGACCAAATGCTCAGTAACTCTATGCATTAAGATAAAAAAAAACCTTCTGTGTGTAGCAGCCTCCCTAGCACCCCCACCCCCAATACTTACCCGAGCCGCTATCTCTATGCAGCGATGTCCACGATTCCCTCGGCCATCCAGGACTCTCCTCCTGATTACTTGAGACACAGCAGCAGTGCCATTGGCTTCCATGGCTGTCAATCAAAGTCAGTTAGCCACTCAGGAGAGGGAGGGGGTGGGGCTGAATGGCAGCTCTGTGTCTGAATGGACACGCGGAGCTGTGGCTCAGATCTGGTGCCCCCATAGCCAACTGCTTGCTGTGAGGGCACTCAACAGGAGGGAGGGGCCAGGATCACAGAAGAGGGACCCGAGCAGAGGAGGAACGGGCTGCTCTGTGCAAATCAAATGCAACAGAGCAGGTAAGTATGACATGTTTATTATTAAAAAAAAATACAATCATCTGAAGTTAGAAGCTGAATGGCTACCATGTACAGCTGCACCAGATTTTGCACTCTTCAGCTTTAGTAAATCAACCCCTAGAATATGGTATGGATTTTAAGGGGGGGTCCCACATTAAAGAAATAAAAAGCATGAGGTCCTTCCCAAAATCTATACCAGACACTTATCAGATCAGGCAGTGTGCACCCCACCTTCCTTAGGGATACCAGGCCATGTGCCCTCAGCATGTTGATGAGAGCAAGGGCCCTGACCTGGTGGTTGTGGGGGGCTGCCTTTAAAATAAGGGAGCCCCCAGCTATCCACCCCCATGTAAGTAAGGGGTACATTCCCCTACTTATTCACAAAAAGTTTATGAAAGTGGTAGTAAACCCTCCTATCATTTTCAGCCAAGGAAGCTGCCATCTTGGCCTCTGTTTAATCTACAACTGCCATGATGCTGCCCATGTGATCAGCTATGACACCAGCCATTGGATGGTTTGACAGTTTGGTTTAGAGCACAACCAATGGGAGTGTTACATTTCCGGCACGTGCCGGAAATGTGACTGGTTTTTAACCTGTTAAATGCATGGGTTTACTACCGCTTTAAATAAACACATTGACACACCTGACAAGCCCTTTATAAATATATACTGTATATATATATATCCCACAGTGTAAACCCATCATCAATCATGCAGTCCAGCAATGTAAGTCAACAGTAAACATGAGAACACCAACCGCTCACTTGCTGCACATAAAACACACTGATCCCATCAACCCATCCAAACCCAATGACTGCTTGCCACAAATGACATCTCCAAGGCTCGGCAGTCAAATGTAAACAAAGGAGAGGGGTATCCTGGGTAACATCATTACCAAATATGGACATGGTCATGTGTGATCACTGATGGGACTGGGCATACCCTACTTCTAATGTTTACATTCAGGTGTCAGCTAAGGGAGCTGTCATTCACGCCAAGCAGTCATCTGAAGTGCACAGTGTCGGTGTCCGATGTGTTTTTTTTCTTGGACAGGTCGGTGGTCGCTGTCATTCATCATGATTTATGTGGATCTCTCATCGCTGGGCAACATGAATGGGAAGCGATTTAAATTGTGGGACATCTTACTATTTTTTTTTATTTTTTTAACATGGTGTCTGTGGGTTTCTTTACTTTACATTTTTTGGGTTTGGTCCCACTCCAGCTGGACCTGCCCTTGAGCCAGGGAGGCTCCATCTTTCCTCCCCCCCCCATCTTCCCCTTCCCCCCTCTTCAACCCTCTCCCTCCCCACACCGCGGCCTCTGACTGGGTACCAGTGTTGCCAACCACCAGTAAATTTACTGACAGTTTGTAAAAATCAGTGATTTTTACAACTGTCTATAAATATCAGGGTCTGATAATACGTCATGCTGTGATGACTTTTTAAGTGTAAACTGGGCAAACTACTTGATATGGGTATTGTCAGTGTCTCCATGTTGTGTTTAAATATCAATTGTCTTAGTTTTTAATAGGAGTTCAGTTATTTTTCAGGTTGCTAGTAAAAAATGTGCTCCGCCAGTAAATTTTCCATGATTTGCCAGTAAAAAACGCTGCAGGAGGTTGGCAACACTGCTGGGTACGTGCATGCATCTTTGTAGCATTGGGTGAGTGGTCTTCATTGTTCTTTCCCTGCTCTAATGTCATGGTCATTGTGAATGGTGGTCTGTAATGTCGTATTTGTTTTCTAGAAAATCTGTTTTGGACTTTCTTGATCGCCCCTGAAGAAGGGATATCATCCTGAAACATGTAGGGCTTACTGTCCAAGAAGATATTAGCTTTAAGACGCTTGGTAACCTTCTGTAAAGATTCTCCAAATCTATGTATCACAGTACATGCACAAGATTGTTTTACATAAGGAATGATTGTATGTATATCTCGATGTAAATCTCGATTGGCATACTTTTTTTTATCTTTTTGTATAAATACATTTTGAGATTTTTTATGATGGTATTTTGTATTATATGGAACTGCCGCTAAAAGTCCCACTTATGTACTGTGGGAGTACTTTTTTCAAATACTTTACATTTTTTGTGGTGAATGAGTAAGAGGTACTCATTTACATAGGGTAAGAATAAAGGAACAAATCTGCGCTCAACATTGGTGTGGGCAGCCTATAGCATTAGGGTGTGCACCCCAGAGCACAAACACACATGCCTGTTTAACAGCAGAGCAGTGGACAGTGTAATTGTTTACAATATTATTTTCTATTTTTTGTACAATTTTTATTATTTTTACTTATTTATACAATTTTATTATTTTTTACATTTTTTACAATATTATTATTTTTTTTTTTACTATTTTTTTTAGTTGCCCTGTTATGGGGCTTTGGTGAAATATCAAGGGTCTGCAAAGACCCCTGACGCCTCATTTTTAAGACAGAGAAAGAAACTGAGGACAGAGATTCCCCAGTCCTAAACATAGTTTACTATGCTTCAGTTAAGAATGAAGACAGAAGCAATCGGTACAGATCATTCACTGTGTTCATTCAGAAAAAGAAGGGGCTGGTCAATGAAATATTTAACAGCCCCCTCCCTGCTCTTAAGAGGAGAGAAGGAAATCTGGCAGCTCTGCAGGGGGAAGGGGGGGGACAACAGGAAGCGGGGGGAATTGGCTTCACACAGGGTGATCAGGGCTGGTGCAAGGATTTTTAACACCCTAGGCGAAACCTAATTTTGCCGCCCCCCCTTTGGCTCTGTCCCTGACTCCAGCCCCTTTGCCCTGTCAATTTATACGATGGAGGTGGTGGAGGTGGAGATTTTTTGCAGAGCCTCTCTACCCATTTCTTTAGCCGTGGTAGACAGGCCCGCACCTGTGCCCCTGGATCCGCCTCATTTTACCGCCCTGGGGTGCTGCCAGCCGCGGCTCTCCAGTGACATGAGTGATTGATGCAGAGCAGTGACGGATCAACAGCGGATGGGCGCCCCTGGTGGTAGTGGCGCCCTAGGTGGCCGCCTAATCCGCCTAATGGTAGAGCCGGCCCTGAGGGTGATTAGGGTGAGAATTGTGAATAAAATATATATGTGTAATAAGTGTGTATAGAAGGCTGCTGCCCTTCCCGTAGCGCCTCAGATCAAGTGCCTGGAATGAAATGTATAAGAAAGGAAAGGGATGGCGCTGCCTATGTGATACATTTAAACTGTTATAAATATTAATATGGTGGAACGCATGCCGTATACCGGACTGTATTTTAACTTGCAGAACTACATATTAGTGCAATTTCTGGTGGATTTTAATGCTTTTAACTAAATAAAATTTCCCTTGCAAACGGAATTACACTACAGTTTTTTTCCCGTTTTTCCTCAATCCTGCATACTGTAGAGGATCCAGGCTGGCAGCAAGTCTATGCAGAGGCCCCCCTCTCCCTCCTTGGAGCAAGTCTAAGACAGCTTACATGCGGTTTGCCCCCGCCATATGGTAAGTGGGGACCTGAGCGGGGAGCACCAGTAATGTTCACAACCCTGCACAGAATTTAAGGTCGGTTTTGCACCAATCACCTGGCGACTTATTCCACGGTGGATAAAGGGAACCTTTCTGAACTGTATTATCTCCGGCGCTGTGGGCAGCATATCTGGATATTACCATAATAAAATTTCCCCATTATTGAATGGACTATAGATATACATGGACTATATGAATGTTTGATGTTTTTTGGATTTTTATATATTTTTTTTTTTCTTAAAGGAGAACACGCATGCACTTTAAGGTTTAACCAATACACATATGGTTTTGAGATATTTTATGAATCATAGGAATATGTAAATAGCACATTGCACTTTATATACTATATACAGGCGGTCCCCGGGTTACAAACAAGATAGGGACTGTAGGTTTGTTCTTAAGTTGAATTTGTTTGTAAGTGGGAACAGGTATATTTTTAAAGTGTAGCTCCAGCCAAAAAAAATATTTTTAAGCTTTTTGGATATCATAGGGAAGTAATGTTTGTTTTGCTGTCTATGTTTCTGTTCAGAAGATGTCACCTCACTTCCTGTCCCAATGATAATTGGATTTTGGAAATTTTGGGTTGTTGTGGAAACAAACCTTGGTGATAAAGCATCAGTGGAGACCCCTTTTTTCCATAATAACTCTTACAGGAGTGAATTTCCCTTCCTAGGGGGAGATTTCCTCTCACTTCCTGTTGTCTCCCTCCATTTGTAAGAAGGAGTCGTTTGTAAGTCGGATGTTTGTAACTAGGGGACCGCCTGTATACGTAGCACTTTTATTTTTATACACCCAGCACTTTATTTTTGAACATACCAATTTATTTTATTTTTTGCACATACCAATGATTATATCCTATTGATATTAATATTTATATGAGTTTAAATTTATCACATAGGCAGTGTCATCCCTTTCCTTTCTTATATATTTCACTCATTTACATAGGGAGAGGCAGATAACTGGGGGCCCCCTTATTTTAAAGGGGGCTTCCAGATTCTGATAAGACCCCCACAACCACCGGGCCAGGGTTGTGGGGAAGAGGCCCTTGTCCTCATCAACATGTTGAGGACATATAACTTGGTATCCTTAACTACTTGCCAACCAGTCACGTGCCTGGTACGTCATTGGTCTTCAAGTGGTTGTACTGGAACGATACCTGCAGCTACAGGCATCATCTTACTACTGTTTTTTTAGAGCCAGTGGTCGGCTCTCTTGTAATAGCAACCGGAGCAGCTAACTAGCAACTTAATTGTTATTTCAAACAGTGGAAGGGGATACCCCTACCCCCCCACCACCACCACCACCACCACCTTCTGTGGTTTGCTTGGACCCTTGCCCTAATCAACACAGGGACAAATTGCTTTGCCAGGGAGATCACCCCTGGCAAGGTACTTTCCCCATTGTGAGTGCATGTGGCCTGATATTGCTTTGCTGGGTGTTTGAAGTTAAAAATACCTTCTGAAAGGAGGGATGAGGGCTCCATCAGAGTATGGGTCCCAACACTGCCAGGACTGACTACAGGTTCATTGGCCAGTGACTAAGTGGGGCTGTAAAGTATTAGATAGGATGTATCTTGTTTTGTCATGCTAAAAGTGATTGCCTTTGTGTTGGTGCTAATACGGTGACTCAACTCAGGTTTGTGTGCCTAGTTTTGCTAAACCCTTAGGCAGTTGTAAGGAATGGCTGTAGAAACAGTGTTCTGGTACCAGATTAAATGGGGTTCTGCATTTTCTTGTTTAACCCTTTTGCTTAGAGGGCTTTGCTGGGCTTTAATAAAGCCCATTGAAACTGTTCAAGGTGTGTCTGTGTCATTCGGGTCCAGGTAAGGACGGATCATTACTGGTGCAGGGCAGAAATTAACTCAAACAACCCAGCGGCTCCTCGGGGGGTGGCACTACATTGCATTTTTGATTATCTTTTCAGTTCTTCTATTCCCTTTATAATAAGGTGACCAGATTTTCAAAATGAAATCTAGGGACACCCCACTGACCAAGCCCACTTGTATAGGGGTGGGGTGGGATAGACCAGGGCGGGGATAATAGTAACATTTATGTTAACAGTGGGAGGGGCTTAAACTGGTATGGTTTAACCACTTTCTGACCGCCAACCGCAGGTTGACGGCGACAAAGTGGTTCGATATTGCAAACCGCCGTCATACGGCTGCGGCTGCGAGATCGCTCACTGTGTTCGGGGAGGGCCAGGGAGCGGGTGCCACGGACTCGATCTCCGCCGGCCACCTGCGATGGCCCCCCCCCCCGCACAGAAAGAACGGAGGTACGTGTAAGTAAACACGGACCTCCGTTCTGTGAGAGGGGGAAGGGCTGTGATCACAGCCTTCCTCTACATGGAAGCTGTGATCACTTCCCTTCCCCTGTTAGGGCAGCCTCCATACAGTAAGAAGAAGAACACTCCCAGGGAACACATTTAACCCTTAGAGTGCCCCCTGCAGGTTAACCCCTTCACTGCCAATGACATTTACACAGTAATCAGTGCATTTTTAGAGCACTGATCGCTGTATAAATGCCAATGGTCCCAAAAAAGTGTCAAAATGTTCCGACATGTCCGCTGAAATATCGCAGTGCCGCTAAAAATCGCAAATCGCCGCCATTGCTTGTAAAAAATAAAAAAAAATAAAAACCCCAAAAATGAATTCTCATCATCCGTAAATGTAACCACTTTTGCGCAAACCAATCAATAAACGCTGATTGTGATTTTTTTATCGCAAATATGAGGAAGAATATAAATCGGCCAAAACCGATGAAAAAAAATGTTTTTTTATATATTTTTTTTGTATTTGTATTTTAGCAAAAAGTAAGAAATTTGGGTTTTTTTGCAAAATTGTCGCTCTTCTTTTGTTTATAGCGGCGATCAGAAAAGACGCAGTGATGATCAAATACCACCAAAAGAAAGCTCTATTTGTGGGAAAAAAAGGACGCAAATTTCGTTTGGGTACAACCTCGCACGACCGCGCAATTTTCAGTTAAAGCGACGCAGCGCCGAATCGCAAAAAGGGCTCTGGTCCTAAAGTGTGAAATCCTTCCGCGGCTGAAGTGATTAATAACAGCTCTGCCTATTTTATTCTGTATGTGACATCATTAACAATCCCGGACGCAGCCTGGAAGAGACCCACCTCTCCACTCCCTCCCCTGACAATCACAGAAATGTTGCTACGCTGCTTATTCAGATGGTTGTATCCTCTATCCAAATTTTTTTTTTCAACTGTTATACAACTTAATAGGTTATTGTAATTTAAACTAGTGCCTTTATATTCCATGGATATTCGTCTTACTTTATAAAAGGGGCTTCTTTTTCATTCAGGACTGGAGTTAGGCACCGCCATTTTGATTGTGGGCTTCCACGTTATGTCCTGGTGTCTATTTCCGCCCTCAGTTTATTTTCCTGTTCATAATCCCGCACATGCGTGACGTCGCACACGACTTTTGGTAAACAAGACTCCGCTCTTCATTAGAGTCTAGCGGGATGCCGGGGCTGACGTCAGCAATAGGAAATGACACCGCCCCGGCATACACCCTGCATTTTTCGAGCAGAGTCCTGGCCTGCCGGAAAATGAAGGTGTACAGAGCATGCGTTGGCAACGTCACAGGACAGGAATTTATAGATATCTCAAGACGGAAGTAGGTACAGCGCTAGATAATATGATTCATGGTACCCTAAGGCCTCATACACACGGACGTTTCTATAAAAATAAACAAAACGTCGGGCCCGACGTCAAGGAAAAAAAGTCGGCATTTTTCGGCGTTATGCATCGGCGTTTTTGAGCGTTAGTGAGCATCGGCGTCAATAGGCGTTTTTTAAAAAAAAATCATCCCTCTGCTATTTTTCAACCTAAAAACGTCGGCGTCAAAAAACGCCGGAAAACGCTGGTATAATAATAGGTGGCGTTTGTTGGCGTTTGTTGGCATATTGTGGCGTCGGCGTCAAAAAATGCCAAAACGTTACAGCCTCAGAACGCGATGGCTGTGGGTTCTAGTTTCAGCTCACTAACGCAGACGTCATCTACAGCTCAAAAACGCAGACGTTTTTATGGGGCCATTGACTAACATGGAGAGCTGCAAAAAACGCCAGAAAACGCCGGCGTCAAAAAACGTCCGTGTGTATGAGGCCTTAAAAAGGAATAAAGTTGTCAGAAACGTGATACAACCACTTTAAGGCATCATACACACGGACGTTTCTAAAAAAATAAACAAAACGTCGGGCCCGACGTCAAGGAAAAAAAGTTGGCATTCTTCGGCGTTATGCATCGGCGTTTTTAAGCGTTAGTGAGCGTCGGCGTCAATAGGCGTTTTTTAAAAAAAATCATCCCTCTGCTATTTTTCAACCTGAAAACGTTGGCGTCAAAAAACGCCGGAAAACGCCAGTATAATATTAGGTGGCGTTTGTTGGCATATTGTGGCGTCGGCGTCAAAAAATGCCAAAACGTTACAGCCTCAGAACGCGATGGCCGTGGGTTCTAGTTTCAGCTCACTAACGCCGACGTCATCTACAGCTCAAAAACGCAGACGTTTTTATGGGGCCATTGACTAACATGGAGAGCTGCAAAAAACGCCAGAAAACGCCGGCGTCAAAAAACGTCCGTGTGTACGAGGCCTTAAGCTGGACAACAATTAAGGCCATGTTCTGTTAACCAGGGATGAAATAGGGGACATTTTTTTTCCCGGGGACAGTCCCCTAAAATCAACGACTGTCCAGTCACCTTGTTTTATAATGATATTCCAAATCATGTGTCAGATCTACTGCCCACTTTATTCCAAAAATATATATACACAAAATAAAATGAAAAAGTTTACACGAAACATTCCAGATGCAAAAAAATTACCCCTATCAACAACTTGTACTGAAATTACCCCACTCATGAATGGGAACGTCTGCTATCTTTTATTAGTTTGGTTCTGCTACCTGCTGATCTGGAGCACAGGAGAGAATGCCCACATCCCCAAATACTACAAGCTACAGAAGAAACCCTCTAATGGGACTTTTAAGGGCATGAACTCCAAAGTAATTAAATAGCATTATATAAAATCAATACATTTTAGGGTAGAAAATGTAAAACAGAAAAATCAGGGATAAATGGCTGGAAGAATACAATAGATGTGATTGCAGTGAATAACACACAAATAGCAAATAACCACAGTACTCGGTTTGGTAAAACACACATGTACAGAGTAATACCCAACGTGTTTCAAGATATACTATTGTTTCTGTTCATCAGGGGTGAGTGGTTATGATTACAACAATGATATCTATAATAACAGAAAAGGAATATAATTAGAGACTTTTAACAGGCACACATGTTATTGAGCCTAGAATATCATGTGTAGCTAAACACTTACCGTAGGGATAAAAAATTATATTCTGGACATCCGCATCGATTAACCATTTCAGCCTCGGAAGGATTTCCCACATTAGGACCAGAAGACTTTTTGCGATTCGGGACGGCGTCATTTTAATTGACAATTGCGCGGTTGTGCGATGTCGTACCCAAAACGAAATTTGCATCCCCCCCCCCACAAATAGAGCTTTCTTTTGGTGGTATTTGATCACCTCTGCGTCATTTCTGATCACCGCTATAAACAAAAAAAGACAATTTTGCTGAAGAAAACAATATTTCTTACTTTTTACTAAAATACAAATAAAAAAAAATATATAAAAAAACAAATGTATTCATCAGTTTTGGCCGATTTATATTCTTCCTAATATTTTTGGTAAAAAAATAAATCGCAATCGGCGTTTATTGATTAGTTTGCGCAAAAGTTGCCGCGTTTACAAACCATGAGAATTAATCTCTGGTGTTTTTACAATTTTTTTTATTTTTTTTACTAGTAATGGCGGCGATCTGCGATTTTTTGCGGGACTTTGATATTGGGGCAGATGCGTCTGACATTTTTGACACTTTTTTGACATTTATACAGCGATCAGAAATGTAAATATCCACTGATTACTGTATAAATGTCACTGGCAGTGATGGGGTTAACCTGCAGGGGGAGATCTAGGGGTTAACGGTGTTCCCTAGGCGTGTTCTAACTGTCAGGGGGGTGGGCTGTCAGGGGCTTAAGAGATCTAACTCATCCCAGTGACAGGGATCAGTAGATCTTTTAAATGCCCACTGACAAACACGGCAGTTCCCCGTTCTTCCTCTCTGACAGGCAATCGTGGCTCCCCAGCAGACGGGGATCGAGTCCACCCGAGCCACGGCCACACTCCTGCAGAGTTCAGCAGGCGCGAGAGCATGCCGCCGGCAGGAGCCGCCGTTTATAGACTGCGCTGCCACTCTGCAGCAGTAAACGTATGTGAGCCGGTCGGGAACCGGTTAAAAACAACGATTTTTGCCGCCAAATGTTGATCGAGAGTCCAGAGGTTGGGGAAATGGAGAGATCCAGCTCATACTGACCACAAAGGCACCACATCCGGCCCAAAAAGGAAACGCCCCACTGGACGCCAGGGTGATAAATTTATCTAGATCACCCGGGTGATTCAACCCGCTTGTGCCAACATCCCATAAAGCATAAATAGAAAAACCAATTATGTAACCCCCTAGTTACTCGGGACTTTTAAAGGCACCATTGAATACAACGGTATAAAAAAGAGTTATACATTTTATTAGAAAATCTCTAAAAGACATGCAATAGGCATATAGCCAAGAAATACAATAAAAACAACTGTAGATACAGTTGGTGTCTTGTGGCTTGTATCTACTTCTCATTTAGCCCGACATGTTTCAGGATTTAGATATTCCCTTCTTCAGGGGCATTCTCGAATAACGGGAAGTACATGCTTGTTAGGCCATGTTCACCAGCCTACCATGAGTGACAACCGCCACATTCACGACCGCTAATGCAGCAACCACCGAGACAATGTCAGGGAGGTGCCGAAACGGAACAAGAAGAGGCTCCCTAAAGTCCACTGGGTAACCCAACAAGGACAAACGGACCAGACCAAGCCAAAGGGATGACCCCACCGAATTGAAGTATTTCTATAAGGAGGGGGAAATACAAACGCAAATGCAGCGTCAAACCTTGCGAACTAAATAGAAACGGCTTGTAGCGGCGAGGAGTATAGAGGAATGGCGGCCAGGGGCTACACTATATCTGGCAGTATAAAGCACAATGATCAATATCCAAATTTTAATTAAAGTATAATATGATAAAGGCTATTAATATGGCCTATTGTATTACCCATCTATGTCTCTAGAGCAAAGAGGAGCTGGATGACAAGCTCCAAAATGTTTAGTGGAATGCACCCCAACTGGATACAGGCAAACTAATGTGACTAAAAAAAGCACAGAGTTTCAAATAAATATTAGGAGACAGGTAGATCGCTAATAGCCACAGTGGGATTAAATTGGATTTAGCAATAAAGTACTGTGGTTATTTGCTACACGTGTGTGTTATTCACTGCAACCACATCTATTTGTATTCTTCCAGCCATTTATCCCTGATTTTTCGGTTTTATAAATTTCTACAATAAAATGTATTGATTTTATATAATACTATTTCATTATTTTGGAGTTCATGCCCTTAAAAGTCCCATTAGAGGGTTTCTTCTGTAGTTGATAGCTTTTAATAAAACTTACAAAATGGCTTGTGTGGGTATTTGATTCATTGTATTTTTTTTTTAACAAAAGTACCGTTTTCTTTTAAATATATCTAATTGTGTAACAGGTTCATTTCTGCTATAGAAGGAGTGGAGAGATAGGTGTCATCGTGGAATGAATTATTAGCCACGGATTACCATGACTGGTGGCGCCATTGGCGCATGTTGGGTACTTTGATCATTTACTTCACTCCATTAGCTAGGTAATTATCTAACACGTTGTAAAATCTTCTTGTGCTTGTTATATCCACCTAGGAGGTCAAAACTGTCCAGGGAACACAAGCATCATTTCAAATTATTGTCTTATTTGTGGTTGTTGCCTCAACTACCCAGCACCTAACACACACTGACATCTGTTGAGGTGGACAAATAAAGCTAAGCATCTGGAACCATCATTGTATGAGCTTAGAATGGCTTAGTAGCTGTTTACCATTTAGTAACTCAATGCTAGCTTTCTTTTTACAGCTTAAAGGGTAACTCCACTTTTGTGGGGGAAAAAATGGCAAACAAAGAGAACATAATATAGCGTGTACAATTGCGGCACAAGTCATATTGTAATTGAATGTTATTAAAAATTACCTTTCCTTTTCAATCTGCAGCCGCTGCAATTTTCTATAAATGCCATGCAATATGGCTACCTGGAGTTTTTCTGTACACAGATTGTGTACTGACCCCTCCCCAGAAACATAATTTCCTGCTTGTGTGATTGGCTTACCAATTTTCCCAGAAGTCTGCCTAAGATACAAGTCAGATTTCAGGCATCCCCTGCAACAAAAATTGAATTATTGGAGAGATACTTCCAATAGGAACACGTCTAAAGGGATGCAGGCCCAGCAGATTTCCTCATTAGTGCTCTGCTGCTGCCACAGCTGATAGATAATTATGAAACCACTCCCATTAGACTCACTTAGCAGAGAGGCACAGAGGAATAAACAGTGATTTCTTCAGAATAACAAAAGGTAGGAATCTGTTATAATCAGGGCTTTTTTTCTCAGAGAATAGGTGCAGGAACTTCTCCCTTCAGAGTCTCCCCTTGACTCCGCCCCTATCCACCTCCGAGCACCGTTCCTTGGTCCCACTCCTTACCCACCTCCCAGTACCTCCCCTTTTAAAGAATACAGAATCAAGTATCATTTTGTGGTGCTAAGTATTATGTATGGAATCTGTTAATGAGAACAAGAAAGGCAGTAATATAGCAGCAATGGACACCCCAGTGACAATAGATCCACCCTAGCAACAATGGACTCCAAACTGCCAGCATCAATGGACCCTCCAGCAGCCAGCAACCATAGACCCCTCCCTAAACAGTAGATCCCTCCAAGAAAGGATTGACCCCCCTGCAACATAAGACCCACCCTCAACAACAATAGATCCCCCACCAGCAACACAAGACCTCCCCAGCAGCAAAAGAGCTCCTTCCTCCCCAAAAATCGATCACCTCCAGCAGCAGGAGATTCCACAGCAGCCAGCATCAATAGACCCTCCAGCACACCCCAGTACCCCTTGCCATTACATGCATTACGTTCTGGAGGTGCCGGAACTGCGTCCCCCCACGTTCCTGCTGAAAAAAAGCCCTGGTTATAATACTAGCAATGTACATAGATCACCCAGAGGAGAATGCTTTATTTTTTCTCAATAAAAGTGGAGTTTGCTTTTAAAGATGAGCTCTGGGAAAATATGAAAGACCCAAAATCAGTGCAGCTCTGTTTTCAATAAGACATCATTACATGTTTTTTTTATATTTTATATTATATAAAATAAATTATATATTTATATTCTATAAGTACCGTTGTGTGTCAACCTCTTGCAGTTCCTTAGCTCAGCAGTACCCAGACTAGACGAGGAAGAAGCATGCAGTTTTGCCTTCACCAGTCACAGGCTGGGGGAGCGACAAGACCTGTAAGTGTAACTCAACTGCAATAGCAAAAGACTGGTCTCCCGTACTGCAAGGCAAGGCTGTGCTGTGCGGCAGGGCTGTGTAAATGTCAGAATTGGATGAAATACAGATCCTTTGGTAGTAAAAATACAAGTGTGGGATTAAAAAAGAAAAAACAATCATACTCACCTAGGTGGATGCAGCATCAATTTAATGCAACATTTGTCCCCCAATGCCTCTAAGACCAAGAACCCGAGTGATCAAACACCACTGTCTGCTCAGTTCTCTGTCTTCAGTGAGCAGAGTGTGGTGACTATCAGTCACCAGCTCTCTGTTCTGCTGCTCCAGTGCTCACTGGAGTGCTGAGCTGTGGGGGGAAGCAGTTGGCTCAGGCTCTCAGTGGTGCATCTGGGTGGATCCTGGCATTAAAGTTGGGATCCCTCCAGAGCATGGATTGGCTGGAGTGACGTCAGCTGATAGTAAACTTTAGCCTGCTGTTGGCTGAACGTTCATCACAGGAGTGCACTTAGTTCTGCAGGAGATGTAGAGCCAAATTAGCTGTGGCCATACTTCTGCTTTAACCACTTGCCGACCGTCAACCACAGGTTGACGGCGACAAAGTGGCTCGATATCGCAAACCGAGATCGTGCACTGGGAGTGCCCGCGCGCCGCCGGAGGCGCGCCCGCGCGCTCACTGTGTTCGGGGGGCAGGGAGTGGGTCCGGCGGACTCAATCGCCGCCGGCTACCCGCGATGCCCCCCCGCACTGAAAGAACGGAGGTCCGTGTAAGTAAACACAGACCTCCGTTCTGTGAGAGGGGGAAGGGCTGTGATCACAGCTTTCCTCTACATGAAAGCTGTGATCACTTCCCTTCCCCTGCTAGGGCAGCCCACACACAGTTAGAACACGCCCAGGGAACACAGTTAACCCTTAGAGTGCCCCCTGCAGGTTAACCCCTTCACTGCCAATGGCATTTACACAGTAATCAGTGCATTTTTATAGCACTGATCGCTGTATAAATGCCAATGGTCCCAAAAAAGTGTCAAAATGGTCCGACATGTCTACCCTAATATCGCAGTACTGCTAAAAATCGCAGATTTCCGCCATTACTAGTAAAAAATAAAAACCCCAGAAATGAATTCTCATCATCCATAAACGCAGCCACTTTTGCGCAAACCAATCAATAAACGCAGATTGCAATTTTTTTTATCACAAATATGAGGAAGAATATAAATCGGCCAAAACCGATGAAAAAAAAAGTTTTTTTTGTATTTTTTTTTGGATTTGTATTTTAGCAAAAAGTAAGAAATTTGGGTTTTTTTGAAAAATTGTCGCTCTTCTTTAGTTTATAGCGGCGATCAGAAATGACGCAGCGATGATCAAATACCACCAAAAGAAAGCTCTATTTGTGGGAAAAAAAGGACGCAAATTTCGTTTGGGTACAACGTCGCACGACCGCACAATTGTCAGTTAAATTGACGCAATGCCGAATCGCAAAAAGTGCTCTGGTCCTAAAGTGGGAAATCCTTCCGGGGCTGAAGTGGTTAAAAGCTACTATATATATATGCAGTTCATTTTGTGGGAAGGTGCAGTAAGGGGAAATGAATGCAAAACAGAAGTAAGAAATCCCGCTCTGGTAAGTCCTCTTGTGTGGCAAGCGACCAACTGGGCAAAGGTAAATGTACTGGTGTATGCAGCCCTCCTCGGACGGGGAATTCCGAAAGTGACTATAAAACAAGAGAAAAAAAAAAAAAGGAAGGCGCACGCACCTAGTGCATTACCAAAAATAATTTTATTAAAATTAATAACAAGAGAGGGTACTCACAAAGGTCAGGAGTTGAGAAATAGTGGGTGCACAATCTGTGCAGACAGAGTAAAACTGACGCGTTTCGGGGGCGCACCCCCTTCCTCAGAGCTTTGAGGAAGGGGGTGCGCCCCCGAAACGCGTTAGCTTTTACTCTGTCTGCACAGATTGTGCACCCACTACTTCTCAACTCCTGACCTTTGTGAGTACCCTCTCTTGTTATTAATTTTAATAAAATTATTTTTGGTAATACACTAGGTGCGTGCGCCTTCCTTTTTTTTTTTTTCTCTTGGAAATGAATGCAAGCCCATTACCGGAAGTAAGATACCTTGAGGGTACGGTGTGGGGTGGTTTATTTGGCTAAAGTGAGAAGGGTTCAGGGGTAGGGAGAGGCCATGTTTAGGGAAGGTTTGGTAAGGGTGGAGAGGAAAGGGGGAAGGTGTGTTTGGGAGAAATGGGGTGTTTGCAGTGGGTGGATTGGTTGGGGGGGAAGAAGAAGACAGACGATTAGGAATAAGAAAATGAAAAAGAGAAGACAAAAAGAAGAAATGAAAAAATTTATTTAAAAATAAATGAGATTATTTATCTCTAATGATCATATCTCTTCCATCTGCCTACAATTACAATCTCTCTCTCTATATATATATGTATGTGTGTATAGGTGAGGCAGATACAGAAAATCATGACTTTTCTTGTTTATCCATCTGCATCAGTGATTGATTTCACCTAAAAAATCAATCTAGAAATATTTTATCTCCTGATATTTGATATAAAAACATGAAATAATGAATAATACCGGAGGAGGGGGCGGAGAGAGGGAGGAGAAAGGGGCGGAGATGTGACTCGCATTAAGCTGCAGCTACAAGTGATCAGTGTCTCCGCCCCGCAGCTCTGATACCACTGGGGGGCGGGGCTACCAATGGTCGTGAACACATCACAGAGTGATGGTCCGGAGGAGGAGCCGGCACGTCTCCTGTCACGTGACCAAGCCTGCGCATGGGCAGATGCTGGTAACACAGCCAAGGTCTATCACACAATCAGCGGCTCATGAAATCCAAATCTCATAATAGATATATGATAGAGAAAATATAGATAGCAATAAATAAATCATATCTATAAGTTATCTATCAATATCTATAGTCCATGTATACATCATCATACTTTTCAATATATTTATAAATGATATCGGCTCTGGGATTAAAAGTACTATTTCAGTGTTTGCAGATGACACCAAGCTATGCAGTGGAATAACAGTCCTTACAAGATGTCTCCAACTTACAAGCCGACCTCAATGCAGTGTCTAATTGGGCGACTGTGTGGCAAATGAGGTTTAATGTTGATAAATGTAAAGTTATGCACTTGGGGGCTAAGAATATGCATGCATCGTACATACTAGGGGGAGTACAACTGGGGGAATCCATAGTGGAGAAGGATCTGGGGGTGTTGGTAGATCATAAGCTTAATATTGGCATGCAATGCCAAGCTGTGGTTTCCAAAGCAAGCAAAATCCTTTCTTGTATTAAGAGAGGTATGGACTCCAGAGATAGAGACATTATTTTGCCCCCCTGTACAAATCATTAGTAAGACCTCATCTGGAACATGCAGTTCAGTTTTGGGCACCAGTTCTCAAAAAGGATATCGGGGAACTGGAGAAAGTGCAGAGAAGGGCAACCAAACTAATAAGAGGCATGGAGGAGCTCAGCTATGAGGAAAGATTAGAGGAACTGAATTTATTCTCTCTGGAGAAGAGGAGATTAAGGGGGGATATGATCAACATGTACAAGTATATAAGTGGTCCATATAGTGAACTTGGTGTTGAGTTATTTACTTTAAGGTCATCACAAAGGACAAGGGGGCACTCTTCACGTCTAGAGGAAAAAAGATTTTATCTACAAATACGGAAAGGTTTCTTCACAGTTAGAGCTGTGAAAATGTGGAATAGACTCCCCCAGAGGTGGTTTTGGCCAGCACAGTTGATTGCTTTAAAAAAAAAGGCCTGGATTCTTTCCTTAATGTAAATAATATAACTGGATACTAACATTTTTAGGTAAAGGGTGAATCCGATTGCCTCTCGGGGAATCAGGAAGGAACTTTTTCCCCCGTTATAGCAAATTGGATCATTGGCTTTGCTGGGGTTTTTTGCCTTCCTCTGGATCAACTGTGGGTGAAGGATTGTATATGGGATTATTTGGTTATATATATATAAATGTTTTTTTTTTGGTTGAACTAGATGGACTGGTGTCTTTTTTCAACCTGACTAACTATGTAACTGTGTATCTATGATCTGTCCATATATAACCAATCAATATTGATGTATCTATATATATGATTTATTTATCAATATGTATGATTTATTGGTCATGTCTGGAGTGCAGATCCAGGAAATGATGACTTGTTTATCCAACTGCATCCCCAATAGATTTTATATAATCAATCATCTGTGTGTACATAATCTGTATTATTGTTTTCTTATCATGATAGAAATATTTATCTCCTGATATTTGATATAAAAACATGAAATGATGAATAATACCGGAGGAGGGGGCGGGAAGAGGGAGGAGAAAGGGGCGGAGATGTCACTCCCATAAAACAGCAGCTACAAGTGATTAGTGTCTCCGCCCCACATCCCTGATACCACCAGGGGGCGGGGCCACCAACGGTCATGAATGCTTGAGAAAGGGTAGTGGGTGGGGCCAGCCTGAGCCGCAGCCAGGCGGTAGGAGGAGCCGCATGTGTCACGCCACGTGACCAAGCCTGCGCATGGCGGATGCTGCTAACAGCCAATGGCTCGTCCTACAGGACTGTCTGTGTAGGCGAGGGGAGGGGCTAGAATCTTTATCTGCATTTAACCCTATAGCTGCCTTTTTTAATGAAGAATCCGTCCTTTTCTGGAACTTCTTGTTTTCAAGTGAAAATCTGTATTTTTTTGCTAGCAAATTATTTAAAAAAACTCCCAGACAATATATATATATATATATATATTTTTAGCGAAGACCTTAGAGAATAAAATGGCACAGCAATTTTGCGAATACATTTTTTTAGCGGAGGAAAATACACTTTAATCGCTCGCCGTCCAGCCACCGTCGTTATACGGTGACAGGTTGGCTCTCCTGCGCGAATCACCATAGCTGTACTGCGGCTTACGCAGACGCAGTTGCAGGCGATCGTTTTCTACAGAGGCAGAATGTTATCCCCCAATGTAAGCACTGCGGATCCCCATTCTGTCAGGGGACATGACAGTGATCTATTGTTCCATGTGATCAGGAACAGTTAGATCTGTTATGCCCCTGCCAGCCCCGCCCCCACACAGTTAGAACACGCTGAGGGAACACAGTTAACCTCTTCATTTCCCCCTAGAGTTTAACCCCTTCCCTTCCAGTGATATTTATATAGTAATCAGTGGCTATTTTTAGCTCTGATCACTGTATAAATGTCATTGCTCCCACAAAAGTGTCAGATTTCTCTGCTGTAATGTCTCATTCCCGATAAAAATCGCAGATCGCCGTTATTACTAGTAAAATAAATAAATAAATAAAATGCCATAAATCTACCCCTTATTTTGTACATGCAATAACTTTTGCACAACCCAATCAATATACGCCTTTTGCAATTTTATTTACCAAAAATATGTAGAAGAATACATACTTGAGAAAGGGTGGTGGGCGGGGCCACCATGAACCGCGGCTAGCCAATAGGGGGAGCCCCGCACATGTCACATCACGTGACCAAGCCTGCGCATGGCAGATGCTGCTAACAGCCAATGGCTCGTCCTAAGGGACTGTCTGAATAGGCGAGGGGAGGGGCTAGAACCTCTATCTGCTTTTAACCCTATAATTGATTTTTTTTTAAAGTGTTAATGAAGGAGCCGACCTTTTCTGGAACTTTTTGTTTTCAAGTAAAAATCTGTATTTTTTGCAAGAAAATTATTCAGAAAACTCCCAAACATATATTTTAATTTTTTTAGTGGAGACCTTAGAGAATAAAATGGCATTCGTTGCAATTTTTTCTGTCACATAGTATTAACGCAACGGTATTTCAAACGCATTTTTTTGGGGGAAAAAAATACAAGTTAACCGCTTGCCGACCAGCTGCTGTCGTTATACGATGGCAGGTCGGCTGTCATGCGTGAATTGCCCTAGCTGTATGGCGGCTCGCGCAGGTGCAGTTGGGAGCGATCGCTTTCTACAAAGGCAGAATGGGGATCCGCAATGTAAACAAAGTGGATCCCCGTTCTGTCAGGGGAAATGACAGTGATCAGGAACAGTTAGATCTGTCATGTCCCTGCCAGCCCCGCCCCCACACAGTTAGAAGAAGCTGAAGGAACACATTTAACCCCTTAATAGCCCCCTAGAGTTTAACCCCTTCCCTGCCATAGACATTTATAGTAATCAGTGGCTGTATAAATGTCATTTGTCCCAAAAAAGTGTCAGATTTCTCCATAATGTCGCAGTACCGATAAAAATCGCAGATTGTCACCATTACTAGTAAAAATAAATAAATAAAATGCCATAAATCTATCCCTTATTTTCTACACGCGATAACTTTTGCACAACCCAATCAATATACGCCTATTGCAATTTTATTTACCAAAAATATGTAGAAGAATACATATCGGCCTAAACTGATGAATACATTTGTTTTTTTATATATATATATATTTTTTGGATATGTATTATAGCAAAAAATAAAAAAAATGTTTTTTTTTTCAAAATTGTCGCTCTTTGTTTGTTGCGCAAAAATAAAAAACACAAAGGTGATCAAATACCACCAAAAGAAAGCTCTATTTGTGGGAACAAAATGGACGATTTTGTTTGGGTACAACGTTGCACGACCGCGCTATTGACAGTTAAAGCGACGCAGTGCCATATCGCAAAAACTGGCCTGGTCATTAAGGAGGCAAATAAACACCCCCAATTTTTTGGTAGAATATAAAAGATGATGTAAAACCGAGTGAATAGATACTGAACGTGCTCGTGGAATTGCGACATACTACGGCACTTAACCACTTAGCACCCCCTTCCACATACATTTACTGCAGCAGGGCGGCTGCTCTGTGCCAGATCACCTACCTAATACCTGATCTGACACTACTGGGTCTGGGGCGTGCGTTGTGCCCCCTCGACCTGCTCTTGATGTGATTGAACACAGCACGAGCCAATCAGTGGATCTGGTGGACTCGATGGCCACCGGGACCCTCCAATCGCTCAGAAAGGAAGCAGAACAGCGGTCTGCCTATGTAAACAAGGAAGATCGCCGTTCTGACAGGAGGGAAGGCTGTGATCCTGTGTCTCTGCTAAGCATGACACGGATCTCTGCCTTCCCCGAGTACAAGCAACCCCCACACAGTAAGCAAGCCCTCCCTAGGCACACAGTTAAACCTTTGATCACCCCTGATGCTACCCCCTTCCCTGCCAGTCTCCTTAGTACAGTGACAGTGTATATTTTTGGCACTGATAACTGAATTAGTGACACTGGTCCCCAAAAAAGTGTCATTTAATGTCAGATTGTCTGCTAAAAATTCCAAAGTCGCTGATCACCTGATCCTTACTGGTAAAAAAATAAATAAATAAAAATCCATAAATCTATTCCATAGTTTGTAGACGCTATAACTTTTGCGAAAACCAATCAATATCCACTTGAGATTTTTTTTTACCAAAATTATGCAGCAGAATACATATTGGCCTAAATTGATGAATACATTTGTTTTTTTCAGCATAGTAGGAGGCAAAAGAACAGGATTAGGCACCAGAAGGAATGTCAGGTGGGCAAAGTATTTCACAGGAACACAGCAGAGATACTCCTTATATCAAACCTCAATCACAGCATCCAGCGATGCACATCCAACGCCAATCACGGCGTCCAGGGATGCACATCCAACGGCAATCACGGCGTCCAGCGATGCACATCCAATGGCAATCACGGCGTCCAGCGATGCACATCCAACGGCAATCACGGCGTCCAGCGATACACATTCAACGCCAATCACGGCGTCCAGGGATGCACATCCAATGGCAATCACGGCGTCCAGCGATGCACATCCAACGGCAATCACGGCGTCCAGCGATACACATCCAACGCCAATCACGGCGTCCAGCGATGCACATCCAACACCAATCACGGTGTCCAGCGATGCACATCCAACGTCAATCACGGCGTCCAGCGATGCACATCCAGCGCCAATCACGGTGTCAAAACATAAGCCAGGGTTTGGAAGCCAAAAGCGGATAGTAAGATAAGCCATTACTCAGGAAACCAGAGATCTGCATAGTCGGAGGCAAAAGAACAGGATTAGGCATCAGAAGGAATGTCAGGTGGGCAAAGTATTTTACAGGAACACAGCAGAAATACTACTTATATCAAATGCCAATCACAGTATGCAGCGATGCACATCCAACGGCAATCACGGTGTCCAGCATTGCACATCCAACGTCAATCACGGCGTCCAGAGATGTAGATCCAACATCAATCATGGTGTCAAAACATAAGCCAGGGTTTGGAAGCCAAAAGCGGATAATAAGATAAGCCAGTACTCAGGAAACCAGAGATCAACATAGTCGGAGGCAAAAGAACAGGATTAGGCACCAGAAGGGATGTCAGGTGGGCAAAGTATTTCACAGAAACACAGCAGAGATACTCTTATATCAAACCTCAATCGCAGCATCCAGCGATGCACATCCAATGCCAATCACGGCGTCCAGCGATGCACATCCAACGCCAATCACGGTGTCCAGCGATGCACATCCAACGCCAATCACAGCGTCCAGCGATGCACATCCAACGGCAATCACGGCGTCCAGAGATGCACATCCAACGCCAATCACAGCGTCCAGCGATGCACATCCAACGGCAATCACGGCGTCCAGCGATGCACATCCAGCGTCAATCACGGTGTCCATCGATGCACATCCAACGTCAATCACGGTGTTAAAACATAAGCCAGGATTTGGAAGCCAAAAGCGGATAGTAAGATAAGCCATTACTCAGGAAACCAGAGATCTCTATAGTCGGAGGCAAAAGAACAGGATTAGGCACCAGAAGGAATGCCAGGTGGGCAAAGTATTTTACAGGAACACAGCACAGATACTCCTTATATCAAACGCCAATCACAGTATCCAGTGATGCCGATCCAACGCCAATCACGGCGTCCAGCGATGCACATCCAACGCCAATCACAGCATCCATTGATGCACATCCAACGCCAATCACGGCGTCCAGCAATGCACATCCAGCGTCAATCACGGTGTCCAGAGATGTAGATCCACCTTCAATCACGGCGTCCATCGATGCACATCCAACATCAATCATGGTGTCAAAACATAAGCCAGGGTTTGGAAGCCAAAAGTGGATAGTAAGATAAGCCAGTACTCAGGAAACTAGAGATCAACATAGTCGGAGGCAAAAGAACAGGATTAGGCACCAGAAGGGATGTCAGGTGGGCAAAGTATTTCACATGAACACAGCAGAGATACTCCTTATATCAAACCTCAATCACAGCATCCAGCGATGCACATCCAATGCCAATCACGGCGTCCAGCGATGCACATCCAACGCCAATCACGGCGTCCAGCGATGCACATCCAACGCCAATCACGGAGTCCAGCGATGCACATCCAACGCCAATCACGGCGTCCAGCGATGCACGTCCAACGCCAATCACGGCGTCCAGCGATGCACATCCAACGCTAATCATGGCGTCCAGCGATGCACATCCAACGGCAATCACGGCGTCCAGCGATGCACATCCAACGGCAATCACGATGTCCAGCGATGCACATCCAATGGCAACCATGGCGTCCATCAAAGATAACGTCGATGACGAAACGCGCCAGCCGGTACCTAGCTATACGTCCCACGTCACTTCCGGTTTATGTCTAGCAAGTCGGTGGAACGCATATGGACTATACAGGAAAGCCCACAAGACTTTTTCATTGGAGAGGAGCGTCCACTAAGCTAGAACCAATGGTAGTGACTACAGGGGACGGTTTTATATATTTTATATCGTATACTTTACATTTTGTTCTTTGATTTGGACATTTTTAAAAAAAATAGTGATTTTGATGTCTTACAACCTAAGTGTAATCAATAAAATAAGGTTGGATTATAAGACATACTACGCTATGGAAATTCTTTTTTCTCTTCCCTGACACAGACCACGGGACCAGTCCCCCCCACCAGGACAAGCAGTTCCATCGGAGATACGTCCAAGCGCTTTACCCCTGTGGGGGTGGCGTCTTTTGGTAAGGAGAGGACCTCAAGGGGAGCACGTGTGTCTTGCACCTGTACAATTGGCAAAGGATCTGAAGATATCTGTTGTCGCACACTGAGCACTCGTGGAGGGATTCATGTTGAGGATGTGAATTTGACTGATAATATATGATTAGAAGTTTTCCCTGCTGAGCAAACGGCTTATTAATATTGTCGCCACCTGGTGGTGGCAAAATACTACCATAAGACTGTGCCAAAGGATCGAGAGTACATTAACCACTTCAGCCCCGGAAGGATTTCCTGCTTTAGGACCGGAGCCCTTTTTGCGATTCGGCACTGCGTCGCTTTAACTGAAAATTGCGCGGTCGTGCGACGTTGTACCCAAACAAAATTTGCGTCCTTTTTTTCCCACAAACAGAGCTTTCTTTTGGTGGTATTTGATCCCCTCTGCGTCATTTCTGATCGCCGCTATAAACAAAAGAAGAGCGACAATTTTGCAAAAAAACCCAAATTTCTTACTTTTTGCTAAAATACAAATCCAAAAAAAAAAAATATAAAAAAACATTTTTTTCACCGTTTTTGGCCGATTTATATTCTTCCTCATATTTGCGATAAAAAAAAATCACAATCGGCGTTTATTGATTGGTTTGCGCAAAAGTGGTCGCGTTTACGGATGATGAGAATTCATTTTTGGGGGTTTTTTTTATTTTATTTTTTTACTAGTAATGGCGGCGATCTGCGATTTTTAGCGGTACTGCGATATTTCAGCGGACATGTCGGACTATTTTGACACTTTTTTGGGACCATTGGCATTTATACAGCGATCAGTGCTATAAAAATGCACTGATTACTGTGTAAATGTCATTGGCAGTGAAGGGGTTAACCTGCAGGGGGCGCGCTAAGGGTTAACTATGTTCCCTGGGCGTGTTCTAACTGTATGGGGACTGCCCTGACTGGGGAAGGGAAGTGGTCACAGCCTTCGTATACAGGAAGGCTGTGATCACAGCCCTTCCCCCTTCACACAGAGTGGAGGTCCGTGTTTACATACACGGACCTCCGTTCCTCCGCTCGGGGGGGCCATCGCGGGTAGCCGGCGGCAATCGAAGCCGCCGCACCCGCTCCTTGGCCCTCCCCGAACACAGTGAGCGCGCGCGCGCTCACTAGGCTCGTGAGCGCTGCCGCCGTCATATGACGGCGATTTGCGCTCACGAGCCACCTTGCCGCCGTCAATTGCCGATCGGCGGTCGGCAAGGGGTTAATATGTGGATTATCTCTTACTAACTACCATACATATATCATAAGGCTTGAGCTACGTCATATGACTAATACTAACTGTGTGTTCATGATATATATTTATTTTTAAAGGCTTGTGACATTAAGTTGTCACTATCAATAGGAGAAGGTTGGAGTCGTTTAACAAACAGGCACCTATCACAATACATTATATCGCACCAGTTTTTTATTGGATGACACATTAAACACACATGATATACACTGTAAGTCGTATCACGATTTAAATGTCTATACGGTTTAATGAATTGGACTAATTATTGCACATGTCACTTTTCTGATTTATTTATTCACATATACATATTTATATAAATTTCAAATATTGGTTTATTTATTTATATTGACTTGTTACACATTTATGCTCATCTCACTTGATTGTTTTATACCACATCACATATAAACCAAGAACCCTATTGAAATATAATTAGCATACTGAAGCAGCGCCAGATCTCCAGCCATACTTGTTTACATCATTCCCCATTTCCCCTAATAGGAGAAATTTACTGGAGGGCAGCTGCTCACTAATCCACTAGTATCCACAAGCGCGGTACACTTCATTTTATTATAAGCCAGGGTTTGGAAGCCAAAATCGGATAGTAAGATAAGCCAGTACTTAGGAAACCAGAGATCTGCATAGTCGGAGGCAAAAGAACAGGATTAGGCACCAGAAGGATTGTCAATCCAATCACAGTATCCAGCGATGCACATCCAACGGCAACCATGGCATCCAAAGATGTAGATCCAACTTCAATCACGGCGTCCAGCGATGCACATTACACGCCAATCACGGCGTCCAGCGATGCACATCCAACGTCAATCACGGTGTCAAAAAAAAAGCCAGGGTTTGGAAGCCAAAAGCAGATAGTCAGATAATCTAGTACTCAGGAAACTAGAGATCAGCATAGTCAGAGGCAAAATAACAGGATTAGGCAATAGAAGGGATGTCAGGTAGGCAAAGTATTTTATAGGAACACAGCAGAGATACTCCTTATATCAAACGCCAATAACAATATCCAGCGATGCACATCCAACGTCAATCACGGCGTCCAGAGATGTAGATCCAACTTCAATCACGGCGTCCATCAATGCACATCCAACATCAATCATGGTGTCAAAAGAAAAGCCAGGGTTTGGAAGCCAAAAGCGGATAGTAAGATAAGCCATTACTCAGGAAACCAGAGATCGGCATTGTCGGAGGCAAAAGAACAGGATTAGGCACCAGAAGGGATGTCAGGTGGGCAAAGTATTTCACAGGAACACAGCAGAGATACTCAATCGCAGCATCAAGCGATGCACATCCAACGCCAATCACGGCGTCCAGCGATGCACATCCAATGCCAATCACGGCGTCCAGCGATGCACATCCAACGGCAACCACGGCGTCCAGCAATGCACATCCAACGTCAATCACAATGTCTATCGATGCACATCCAATGGCAACCACGACGTCCAGAGATGTAGTTCCAACTTCAATCACGGCGTCCATCGATGCACATCCAACGTGAATCATGGTGTCAAAACATAAGCCAGGGTTTGGAAGCCAAAGGGGATATTTAGATAATCTAGTACTCAGAAAACCAGAGATCAGCATAGTCGGAGGCAAAAGAACAGGATTAGGCACCACAAGGGATGTCAGGTGGGCAAAGTATTTTACAGGAACACAGCAGAGATACTCCTTATATCAAACCTCAATCACGGCGTCCAGCGTTGCATATCCAACACCAATCACGGCATCGAGCAATGCACATCCAAAGTCAATCACGGTGTAAAAACTTAAGCCAGGTTTTGGAAGCCAAAAGCGGATAGTAAGATAAGCCATTGCTCAGGAAGCCAGAGATCGGCATCGTCGGAGGCAAAAGAACAGGATTAGGCACCAGAAGGGATGTCAGGTGGGCAAAGTATTTTACATGAACACAGCAGAGATACTCCTTATATCAAATCTCAATCGCAGCATCCAGTGATGCACATCCAACAGCAATCACGGCGTCCAGCAATGCACATCCAACGCCATTCACGGCGTCCAGCGATGCACATCCAACGGCAATCACGGTGTCCATCGATGCACATCCAACGAAAATCAAGGTGTCAAAACATAAGCCAGGGTTTGGAAGCCAAAAGCGGATAGTAAGATAAGCCAGTACTTAGGAAACCAGAGATCTGCATAGTCGGAAGCAAAAGAACAGGATTAGGCACGAGAAGGAATGTCAGGTGGGCAAAGTTTTTTACAGGAACACAGCAGAGATACTCCTTATATCAAACGCCAATCATAGTATCCAGCTATGCACATCCAAGGGCAACCACTTCGCCGAGAGATGTAGATCCAACTTCAATCACGGCATCCATCGATGCACATCCAACGTCAATCATGGTGTCAAAACATAAGCCAGGGTTTGGAAGCCAAAGGGGATATTTAGATAATCTAGTACTCAGAAAACCAGAGATCAGCATAGTCGGAGGCAAAAGAACAGGATTAGGCACCACAAGGGATGTCAGGTGGGCAAAGTATTTTACAGGAACACAGCAGAGATACTCCTTATATCAAACCTCAATCACGGCGTCCAGCGTTGCATATCCAACACCAATCACGGCATCGAGCAATGCACATCCAAAGTCAATCACGGTGTAAAAACTTAAGCCAGGTTTTGGAAGCCAAAAGCGGATAGTAAGATAAGCCATTGCTCAGGAAGCCAGAGATCGGCATCGTCGGAGGCAAAAGAACAGGATTAGGCACCAGAAGGGATGTCAGGTGGGCAAAGTATTTTACATGAACACAGCAGAGATACTCCTTATATCAAATCTCAATCGCAGCATCCAGTGATGCACATCCAACAGCAATCACGGCGTCCAGCAATGCACATCCAACGCCATTCACGGCGTCCAGCGATGCACATCCAACGGCAATCACGGTGTCCATCGATGCACATCCAACGAAAATCAAGGTGTCAAAACATAAGCCAGGGTTTGGAAGCCAAAAGCGGATAGTAAGATAAGCCAGTACTTAGGAAACCAGAGATCAGCATAGTCGGAGGCAAAAGAACAGGATTAGGCATCAGAAGGAATGTCAGGTGGGCAAAGTTTTTTACAGGAACACAGCAGAGATACTCCTTATATCAAACGCCAATCACAGTATCCAGCGATGCACATCCAACGGCAACCACGGCGTCCAGAGAAGAAGTTCCAACTTCAATCACGGCGTCCATCGATGCACATCCACCGTCAATCATGGTGTCAAAGCATAAGCCAGGGTTTGGAAGCCAAAAGCGGATAGTCAGATAATCTAGTACTCAGGAAACCAGAGATCAGCATAGTCAGAGGCAAAAGAACAGGATTAGGCACCAGAAGGGATTAGGCATGAGAAGGAATGTCAGGTGGGCAAAGTTTTTTACAGGAACACAGCAGAGATACTCCTTATATCAAACGCCAATCACAGTATCCAGCTATGCACATCCAAGGGCAACCACTTCGTCCAGAGATGTAGATCCAACTTCAATGACGGTGTCCAATGATGCACATCCAACATCAATCATGGTGTCAAAACATAAGCCAGGGTTTGGAAGCCAAAGGGGATATTTAGATAATCTAGTACTCAGAAAACCAGAGATCAGCATAGTCGGAGGCAAAAGAACAGGATTAGGCACCACAAGGGATGTCAGGTGGGCAAAGTATTTTACAGGAACACAGCAGAGATACTCTTATATCAAACCTCAATTACGGCGTCCAGCGTTGCACATCCAACACCAATCACGGCATTGAGCAATGCACATCCAAAGTCAATCACGGTGTAAAAACTTAAGCCAGGTTTTGGAAGCCAAAGGGGATAGTAAGATAAGCCATTACTCAGGAAACCAGAGATCGGCATCGTCGGAGGCAAAAGAACAGGATTAGGTACCAGAAGGGATGTCAGGTGGGCAAAGTATTTCACAGGAACACAGCAGAGATTCTCCATATACAGTGCCTTGCGAAAGTATTCGGCCCCCTTGAACTTTGCGACCTTTTGCCACATTTCAGGCTTCAAACATAAAGTATAAAACTGTAATTTTTTGTGAAGAATCAACAACAAGTGGGACACAATCATGAAGTGGAACGAAATTTATTGGATATTTCAAACTTTTTTAACAAATAAAAAACTGAAAAATTGGGCGTGCAAAATTATTCAGCCCCCTTAAGTTAATACTTTGTAGCGCCACCTTTTGCTGTGATTACAGCTGTAAGTCGCTTGGGGTAAGTCTCTATCAGTTTTTCACATTGAGAGACTGAAATTTTTGCCCATTCCTCCTCGCAAAACAGCTCCAGCTCAGTGAGGTTGGATGGAGAGCGTTTGTGAACAGCAGTTTTCAATTCTTTCCACAGATTCTCGATTGGATTCAGGTCTGGACTTTGACTTAGCCATTCTAACACCTGGATATGTTTATTTGTGAACCATTCCATTGTAGATTTTGCTTTATGTTTTGGATCATTGTCTTGTTGGAAGACAAATCTCCGTCCCAGTCTCAGGTCTTTTGCAGACTCCATAAGGTTTCCTTTCAGAATGGTCCTGTATTTGGCTCCATCCATCTTCCCATCAATTTTAACCATCTTCCCTGTCCCTGCTGAAGAAAAGCAGGCCCAAACCATGATG
This sequence comes from Glandirana rugosa, assembly GCA_018402905.1. Classification (NCBI taxonomy): domain Eukaryota; kingdom Metazoa; phylum Chordata; class Amphibia; order Anura; family Ranidae; genus Glandirana; species Glandirana rugosa. Next base: position 862,633 of record BLSH010263576.1, read on the forward strand.
CTGCCACCACCATGTTTGACAGTGGGGATGGTGTGTTCAGGGTGATGAGCTGTGTTGCTTTTACGCCAAACACAACGTTTTGCATTAGTACAAATAAAAATCTGCGACTATGGTAAACACTAGTAAAGGTATAGAGCTGCTGGTTCAAAAGTATAACTGTGGTGGGTTATACTAAAACATGAAGCACAAATTATATGGGTACCGCGCTCATAGAGCAGTTATTCACACACAGAAAGGATCTCTCATGTATGACAAGTGCAATATCTCCTGGATGAAACCAGAGATTTACACTTTCTGCTCGGTTGGAATCATAGCGCCTAAACAGCGATTATAGTGCCTAAACAGTAGTTTCAATGGCTAAACACATTCATAAGGCGCTGTCCCAATATGTCCCTCGGGAGTGCTAACAGTCCATTGAGGGGTTGGTGTAACTCTATATACAAGTACAAAGCTGCTAAAAATTAAATTAAACCAATGGTCCCGGTAGACAAAATATATAAGGGTACCGCGCTCATAGAGCAGTTGGCTCACACATAGAAAGGATCTCTCATGTATGGCAAGTGCATTATCTCCTGGGTGAGACCAGAAATTTACACTTTCTGCTCAGTTGGAATCATAGCGCCTAAACAGCAATTATAGTGCCTATACAGCAGTTGCAAGGGCTAAATATATTCAAAGGCGCTGCCGCAATATATCCCTTGGGAGTACTAACAGTCCACTGAGGGATTGGAGTATCTCTGTATGTAGGTGCAAAACTGCTGAAAAATTAAACCAATGATCCCGGTTTGTCTGTAGCTCCTGTGCAATGTCTACAGGGTCGGTCTGTGGTCCCACTTACCAGATTCCCCTGGCCTGACCCAGGCCAACAAACTATACAAGCACAAGGTACTGCTAGGTGTGGATGCGTGTCCTCCCAGTAGCCCAAAAGAAACCCCACTTACCAGATGGATGGTGGGTACAGGTGTGAGAGGTAGATGGATCACTTTAAAGGCTCCAGGAATGGCATCCGTCCATAACAGGAATCCCGAAGAGGAGAGCAAAAAACAAAAAACAAAAACGGGGCTTCCAATGGTGAAGTACGTAGAGTAAAATGTTTATTAAAACACAATGGATCAGTGTGATCGTTCAAAAGAACGGACACATAAGAGGCATAAAAACAACACCAAAAAGCTTCAAACAAAAACACAAGACACGTGGAACTAGGGGACGCCAAAAAACGCGCTCCTCCTTAGTTCTAAGAGAGCGGAAGCAACACGAGAGCCCTAGCCACCCGACGCGGCGTTTCGTTGACAGCCCGTCAACTTCCTCAGGGGTCATTGTTGCCAAAAAGTTCGATTTTGGTGTCATCTGACCAGAGCACCTTCTTCCACATGTTTGGTGTGTCTCCCAGGTGGCTTGTGGCAAACTTTAAACAACACTTTTTATTTCCATTTCAATATTATCACTTGCACAGTGCTCCTTGGGATGTTTAAAGCTTGGGAAATCTTTTTGTATCCAAATCCGGCTTTAAACTTCTCCACAACAGTATCTCAGACCAGCCTGGTGTGTTCCTTGTTCTTTATGATGCTCTCTGCGCTTTAAACGGACCTCTGAGACTATCACAGTGCAGGTGCATTTATACGGAGACTTGATTACACACAGGTGGATTCTATTTATCAATTGTATAAAAATACCGCGCTACTATAAAAATTACAAATGCTGCAATTCAATTAGGTACCACCTAGAAACACATAATATAATATATAAAGAATTGCGCAAAAAAAACGTAATGATAAACTTTCGAAATGTATACAACAAATTAGACATAAATGTATTGGTATAAGAATGAATTAGAGTCCAAATGCACTGTCCATCTAAACTTGTCAGGAATTGATGTTTTGGATGAAAACTTCCTCCACCAGGTGAAAAGAAAGGTAGATAGATGAAGTGCCACCAATCAAGTTAATCAGGTACTCTTACCAGAACACCTTTGTTTACCTATCTCTAGGCAAACGGACAGCGCATGCAGAATAGCCTCTGCGAGCTTTAAGGGATACTATTCCTCTCCAACCACCGGTCAGGCATGCTGTGCAGGCAATTATACCGGCCTCCAGCGTGTGCCAAGTATTGTCACCAGGTTCCCCAGGCTGTTAGCTCCGTGCCACATAAGAAAGGAAGAGGACCCCAGATAGTGTAATACAGTTTTTAATTAGGATATAGCAAATAAAAAGCCAAATGGCTACTTACATTTTCCAATAAAACAATACGCATATAGGATCAAACAAGCAAAGCCGGCCAGTCCGCGTTCCGCCCGTGCTTCCGGGTCACGTGGGGCGACGGTGTCACTGCGTCAGACCGCCGGATTCTATTTATCATCATTAGTCATTGAGGTCAACATTGGATCATTCAGAGATCCTCACTGAACTTCTGGAGAGAGTTTGCTGCACTGAAAGTAAAGGGGCTGAATAATTTTGCACCCCAATTTTTCAGTTTTTTATTTGTTAAAAAAGTTTGAAATATCCAATAAATTTCGTTCCACTTCATGATTGTGTCCCACTTGTTGTTGATTCTTCACAAAAAATTACAGTTTTATATCTTTATGTTTGAAGCCTGAAATGTGGCAAAAGGTCACAAAGTTCAAGGGGGCCGAATACTTTCGCAAGGCACTGTATCAAACGTCCAAGGATGCACATCCAAAGGCAATCACAGCGTCCAGCGATGCACATCCAATGCCAATCACGGCGTCCAGCCATGCACATCCAACGCCAATCACGGCATCCAGCCATGCACATCCAACGCCAATCACGGCGTCCAGCGTTGCACATCCAACGGCAATCACGGCGTCCAGCCATGCACATTGTTGTAGAAATTTAGGATATGTTTATTATGTATTGTCACAGTGTCTCCCAGTGTCGGTTTAACGATATTCTCTGTGTACAGCGAATATGGCTTTAACCAATATTGAGGAAAGGCCATTTACAATGGAAACCTTCCATTATCTGATAATTACACGCTACCCGCTCAATCATCCCGACCGGCAGGCGCCCTGAGCGGTCAACGCTGGAGCAAACGCCGGTCCGGATCTTTGAGGTGCAATGCACGTTCTGTGGTGCGGGTGTGTTACCTTCAATCAGGGGGCCCCTGTATTATGTACAGATTGATCTGCTTGGCGGCGATTTACTTGCGTTATGGAATTAGTATTGCCTTTTATGTAAGGATAATGATCTGTAAGCTTTCTGTGGCATCTGATCAATGTGACAGAGATCTACAGCTATATTCCTTTGTGCATAATTTACCCTTTAATGGAACAGTAGCATAATTCGCTATGGAGTATAGTTCATAGAGCTGTATTTGATAGCGTTTCGTTGTAATGGCAGGTTTTGCATGTATGGTGTTTTGTTTGGACGTCCTTTGTGGGACAGTGCTTTGGGCTTCAGTGGAGGCCATGTGTCCACATGGCTTTCATTGTCATCTGGAGACAGCTGTTTCTCATACAGGCCAGCCAACCCCCCCATGCATGCAAGCCTCTCCTATTGTATAGTTTGAATATAAACAAGTGTGTCATTGGTTGGTTGTTTGCATTAAACTCATGTCATGTGACTGTGCCTTGGAGGCTGATTGGCTGATTGTGAAGCCATCAAGTCTTATTGTTATCCCTTTTTGAGCAATATAAATAAAGAGACCAGGCATACAAAGGCAGGACATCCTTGCGAGCTGCCATGTGAGAAAAGCGATCTGTGTCTGCTTCAACACGAGTGCACTCAAATGCATTAAGCAAAAGAGCTGAAAAGTGCGCTTATTAGCGCAGGCAAAATATAATGCATACAAGGTATTATAATTGCCCTTACAGATGGCGGGCCAGAGAATTTTTGGAGCTTACAGAAAAAGAGACCGGGCGGTAGACATTCCCGTTAATATTATGGAACATACGTAATATAAAACGGACGCGATTATTCGCGTGAAAAGTCGAGAAAACGAATTACGTAAACTCACGTGAGCACAACTTCGTCTGTGTCTAGCGAAAAGAGTGTACCGTCGAGCGTTCCTACAGGACGGAAACATACGGACCAGAGAAATAAATATAACGAGTTTTTCCCTATTGTTATTCTGAACTACCGAAGTGTTAGTCGGTTAGTCGGAGGTTCCGTGTCAGTGTACTGTACTCAAATTACGTTTGTTGGTTGGTTACTGTGTGAACAAATATAAGTTTGATATGTTATCCTCTCCGAACGTACGTACCC
>BLSH010263576.1:866862-881047 GCA_018402905.1 Glandirana rugosa
AGTAATTGTTTTACTCAACATGAGATTTGTGTGTCTTGGTCTCGACTTAATGTCACATTTTTCGTATTTTGGAGAAATGCTAATGTTATGACACAGATTTGATTTAAACGGCGGTTTTTTAGTTTTTCCGCGTTAAGCAGTGTTTTTCTGGAGATATGTGACATTACAATTGAGCCAAAGTGTGAATTTGGACTTATCGGCAGATTGTTGTCTAACAGAGATGGTTTTTGACTTAATGTCGACCCTGAGGCGTTTTGTTGTAATGTTGTTTTTACTAAGATGACCTTTACCTTAAGTCATGTTTTTGTTTGATAAAAGTGAACTCTAACTTTATAACGTGTTTTAGTTTCGTTAATTTTGGTCTTTGACTTTAAGGACGTCTGTTAATGAATTAAGGTGTTTTGCGACTTTAAGCCAAATTTTCGTTCAAGTCGTCTTTTTTTTAACTTTAACATTGTTAAAATGTTGTTTTACCACCATTGAAATGCGAAAAGGGCGGTTTTCGTCGGGTTTGACTTTTGAGAGGGGAATGTCTGACTGTTATGTTAGACTCTGAGGTTTGCTTAATGGCGGTTTTAATGTTGTATTGTGTGCGTTGCGACTATGGTTAGTTTCAATTTTTTTTCTGCTGAACTTGCTTTTAAACCGAATTTCAGCGTTTTGTGGAATTAAGTAATTGTCTGCAGGAATTTCAGTTTCTGGTTTTAATTGCTTTGATTTTGTGCAATATTTCAATCTCAAGTGAAAATAGTTTGTTTTTGTACTGAATTCCATTTCCAGTAGAATCATTTTTGTTGTAATGTTGTTTTGCGGAGTCCCAGCTGTAATTCAGTTTTTGGTAGAGACAATCTGTTGTTAGACGGCTATTCAGGTTTAAGTGTGAAACCGAGTTAACATTACAGTGTATAGAGGTCTTTTTGTGACGAATTGCGCCTTTTTGATTTTTTGGCGGCAAATTTAGTTTAGACACAGTATTGTAATCGTAAAGAGGTTTTATGCTTTTTACACTGTAATTCAGCTCTGGTTCTGTGTGTTTAGAGTACAACTCATTTTGTTAATGAAACCGTTGGTTATTTTAGACGCTGAAGTTTGAGTAGCACATGGCTGTCCCGGTTTTGGACCGAGTTTCTAGTGGCGGATGGCGCCGTACAGCTGAAAATCAGCATTCAGTGAGGATGGTTAATTTCTACGCTGTATTTCAAATCCGGTTGATAAATTCTGTGTTATGCGTTTTTAGTGTTTTAACACCGAAATCCACGTATTTGTACTGTGGTTGGTTGTTCTCAGTGCGGTCGTTTTGTTTCCATCATGTGTTTGGCGTCATTTGCTTCGGGTAAAGAGGTCCATGGGGTTGTAATGTTGCTTCACTTACTGCCATTTTGTGTTGTGGGGATTGAAATCCACATGGTGTGGCAGCCATCTTGGAGTAGTGACAAAGGAGCCGCATGGCTGAGACGCCATATTGAATTCCGTTGCATCATCGTTTTTGTTTTTTTCATGTTCAACTGTTTTTATACTTTTGTTTGGAAAGGCAACTTTTTATAAGAATTATTATGTGATGTTTTTACAGGATTTTTGCATCGGTTTTAGCCAGCTTTTGTTTTGACTTGTTCAGATTTAGCGTCTTTATACAATTCATCTGTTTTCGTGTTTTATCTTTGGTTTTGCATATAGCTGTTATGTTTTTATAACTTTTTCAGTTTTATGTAGGCATTTATGTTTAAGCAACTTTTTCATAGGGTTTTTGTTGTATAACCATTGATTTTCAATGATAGACTACAGTGTGGAGTATAACTGATCCATTCTTGTATTGGATTCAGTTTCGTTTAAAATCAGGTTTGTTTTGGACTAATTTACGGTTAGTGTTATAGGGATAGTGTTTCCTACAGTAGTTTGTGTTCCAGGTACGGGCGGTCCACGGGTTACAAATAGGATGGGGTCTGTAGGTTTGTTCTTAAATTGAATTTGTATGTGAGTCGTAACAAGTACATTTTTTGTAGCTTCAGCAAAAAAACTATTTTTGAGATTTTTGGATAGCATAGGGAAGGGTTAGCACCCCTGTGATGTTTGTTTTGCTGTCTATGCTTCTGTTCAGGAGATGTCGCCTCACTTCCTGTCCCAATGATAGTTGGATTTTGAAAATTTTGAGTTGTGGAAACAAGGATTGGTGATAAAGCTTCAGTGGAGATGTCTTTTCCCCATAATAACTCTTACAGGAGTGAATTTCCCTTCCTAGGGGGAGATTTCCTGTCACTTCCTGTTGTCTATGGTCGTTTGTGGGTGGGAGTCATTTGTGGGTCAGATGTTTGTATCTAGGGGACCACCTGTAGAGACATTATACCTTTCAGTGTGTAATCAGTAACCGGCATCTCCATTTCTTTAGTATAACATCAGGAAATAGACTAAAGCCAAGGTTTGTATAGTGAGGATTTAATTGTACTTCCGTGGCTGTTTGGCTGCACGGGTTAGGTCGGAACGAATGTGTACTTTGGGCCGGTCTACGTGAAACGGGAGAAAGCGACACGTTTGTTCCAGCCTTCAATGTGTGAGGAGCAGATTCTGAAACCCGCCCCACGTGTAACCGTGTCAGTACCGGGGGTGGGGTGAGCGTGGGTGGTTGCTGAGCTGTATAGCCGTACAAATCCACTGGGTGGAGGCTTCTAGCTGATCGGCAGGGAAGCCGTGTATACTAATCGGAGTCGGAAGCAGCTAGCACTGCGAAAGAAGGCACCCGGCAGTGTTGCTCCTAAAACTTGGTGCAAAAGTTGGTTCAAATTGACATGGGCAATGGGCCATCCATGTATGGGGGGGGAGGGAACCCTCTCAATCTAGCCAAACAGCTTTGCGGTACATAAAGTCTGTGTTTGGGGCTCGGGCCATGTGACCCCTCAAAAAGTGGATGTTCCTTTGATGTCTGGAGGTGGGAGAAATTAATTACTGAATTAGGACCAGACTCCGGACAACAAAGACGCTGGATATAGTGATATTGGGGCTTCAGAAATCTATTATGGTGTATTAACTGGATATGCAGAGTGCATTTTCAGTTCGGGTGATGCGCATTTTGTATACCTGACCAGAGGGGAAAGCCGTAGTTATGTGATCCACTAAGGGCAGCCGGGGAAGGATTGGATGTGTATTACATGATTCTCTGGTCATTGCGGAATGTATCGTGTTAGCCCTTGGAAAGAACGTTGCCGGCTAAAGCCCAACCTAACCAATTGTGCGTTTACTCCGTCTGTCTTTCATCTTTGTCTTGCTTAAATTTTTAAGTAGCATGATAACTATGAAATCTCTCCCTTTGCATTTGTATCTAAATGTTTGTCTTATGTCTTATTCTCATTGTTTGTATGTAATAATATGTTATTTTTGTAGGAACGTGAAAGTAAGAGTTACAGAGGTTTGTAATTGGTTGTAGGAAATGTACAAATTGTGATATTCTTATTTTGGTCAAAGTGGAACTTTAACTTGCAAACAGCCCACAAGAGTTGTGTTCAAAACTAAAGTTAGACCCCCCATGGGTAAGTCAATTCAATACACGCCCAGCCATCCCTTCCTTTTCAAATCTAGCTCATCGCCCCAGGCTAAGGTATGTTAATGTACTTGGCAGACTATCTGTGTGTCCCCAAGTGTACTTCACACCTTCTTCCTGCCCAGTGTCACCGTGCATCCTATTTACTCCCAGAGATTCTGTGTTCCTGAGTAAATTAATTTTCGAGGGTCACTTAATGGTGAAAAGGGTAGGGCCTGACTAGACCTGATGGTGAACCTGAGGAGACAAGGGAGCTGGAAATTCGGAAAAATTGCATTTTTTGTTTCATTAGATCAAAGTGGGACTCTCAGTGGCCATTATTTTGTTTTGTTTTTTTTTGCGTCATTAAAAACAGTGCATCTTTTCTTCCTCTTTGTAATGAGAAAGAAAAGGGGGGGAGATAATGGTGGTGAGAATGACAATTTTCAAACTTACAATACTAACCTCTCTAATTCTAACCAAGTTTGTGACCTAGTAGGACAACATGGACCATACCAGGTTCAGCTGACGACACCGACCTCCCTAAAGCTTGAGGGACGAGAAAACTGTATCCATGCCGGCCACCGCAAGAAGCTGCTCAACCACATCAACGACTGAGGAGTATCTTTTATTTATATTATTTAGCTTAATGTATTTTAGCAGGGGTAACGATAAAACATCCCAACTTGTTTTTTTTAAATGCACCTCCAACGAGCTAAAACAGTGAACAGAACCCACTGCTGGGTACAGTCTAGGCCCCCACCGAGCCTTAATACCCCGGCAGTGGCAGCAGCACATGACATGGATGTGTATGTACATTTATATATATATATGTGTGTGTGTGTGTATGTATGTATATATATGTGTGTATATATGATGTTCATATTAGTAAAAGCAAGCATAAGGAAAAAAACTAGCAAAGATCTCAAAAAGACACAAACTAACTTAACGATACATTTCTAGAAGATAAAAATTAGTTACAGTTTCAGCTTTAGCTCTGGTTCTTGCCCCTCCCCCACAAAACCAGTATGGGTATCCGGACAACTAAGTGGTCCACAAGTGTGCTTTAACTTTAACCACTTCAATACTATGCACTTAGAACACTTTACTACCAGACCAATTTTCAGTTTTCAGTGCTGTTGCGCTTTGAATGACAATTGCGCGGTTGTGCGACGCTGCACCCAAACAGATTTTTTATCATTTTGTTCCCACAAATAGAGCTTTCTTTTGGTGGTATTTGATCACCCCTGCGATTTTTATTTTTTGCGCTACAAATAAAAAATGACCGAAAATTTTGAAAAAAAAACCCAATTCTCTATTTTTGTCACAAAACTTTGTAAATAAGTAAATTTTCTCCATCACTGGTGGGCACTGATGAGGCTACACTGACGGGCACTGATTGGCACTGATGAGGTGGCACTGATGAGGTGGCACTGATGATGAGGCACTTATATGCAGCGATGATGAGCACTGTTAGGCGGCACTGATAAGCAGCACTGACGGGTACTGAGAGATGGCACTGATATACAGCACTGATGGGCACTGATATGCAGCACTGACGGACACTGCTAAGCGGCACTGATGGGCACTAATAGACAGCACTGATTGGCACTCATAGGCGGCACTGGGCACTGATAGGTGGCACTGATGGGCACTGATAGGTGGGCACTGGTGGGCACTGATATGTGGCACTGGTATGCATTGCTAGGGGCACTGGAGGGCACTGATAGGGCACTGGTGGGCATATACATTGATATGGGCTCATTCCCTGGTGGTCTAGGGTGGCATCTGAAGGTGGCACTGAGTGCCATCCACATTGGGCAGTATGTCACTTACCTGGTGGTCTAGGGGGGTCTCCCTGGTGGTCCAGATTGGCTCCCTGGTGGTCCCTGGTCGGCTCCCTGGTTGTCCTGGGTGGGCACATCCCTGGTGGTCCCTGGGTGGGCACATCCCTGGTGGTCCCTGGGCAGGCTCCCTGGTGGTCTAGGGTGGCGATCCGAGGGAGGGCTGTGCTGATAAATCATCAGCACAAACCCTCCCTATCAGGGATGCAGCCGATCGGCTCTCCCCTCATCAGGTCTGCAGACCTGAGTACAGGAAAGCCGATAAACGGCTTTCCTGTGTTACACTGTGACCAGCCGTGATTGGTCACGGCTGATCACATGGTAAAGTGCTTCGGATCGAAGCGCTTTACTGAGATCGGTATTGCGGGGGGTCAGACTGACCTCCCACACCACCGATCGCCGCGATGTGCGCCCCCCCGGGCGCGCATCGGCTTGTTATCCTGAGGACGTCATATGACGTCCAGTCAGGATAACTGAGCCACTTCCCGGCCGTCATTTTGCATACGGCGGTCGGGAAGTGGTTAAGTTTGGTAAGAGGAGTAGTTTTGTAGGATCCACGGTTTGTGAGAGAGGTATAACAGTCAATCTTATGAATTAGACCCCCAGCCTTCTCTAGTAGCACCAATAGGCTAGATGACATCTGTTGGTAGGAAGAGGGTGACATACAAACTGAGGGAGGAATCCCCCAGACTGTCCTGTTATTGCGCAATGCAGGGGACCGTCAGAGTCCTCCTGTGCGACTTTAACAGCCCCCTACTACTTCTTATGCAGTTCCACAGCTTATAAGTTAATACCCCCTAATGCAAGCATGGGGAAACTCGTCCCAGCATCTTACGTCGTGGCCGATCGTTAGGGTTTGATGGTGCGAGAGAAGGTAAGAATGGCAGGGACCGCTCAAAGGGAATTGTTAACCAACTCCAACAAGGCCTGGGCATGGTTTCATGCTTGGACAGGGTGGGGGTTGAACTTAGGAAACGATTGAACAATTTCTCATCCATTGTGGATGGGGTGTTCAATGAAACCGTTGAAGCTGTGAGGGAGATCTTACAGGAACAGCGACAGAGTCTATTACAGGAAAAGATGACACTTGATTATCTTGTAGCACAAAAGGGGGGTTTCTGTGAGTTCATAGCAGAAGACTGTTGTACCTGGATGACAGGCACTAGTGACAAGGTCCAAGTCCATATGGATAAAGTTAGGTCCCTGCTAGGGAGAGCCAGAGCTATAGCCAGTGAAGGTTGGAATCCTTTCTAAAGGGGTTGGGAGATTTTGGGGAGTTCTTGTTTTTTTCATCGGATCCTGGCTGAAGGAAGTAGGGGTATATATACTCATGTTGTGTTGTTTCTATTCCTTCTATATGCCATGATGAGATGTTCCTGCTGCCTGATCCATCAAGTGACCAAAGCCCGAGGAGATGACCACATCTTCCTGGCCAAGACAAGAGGTCCCCTGAAGTCCAGCCCATGTACCAGATGCTAAAGGATTCCAGCGATCGCTATAACCCCCACATCATGCTTTCCCTCTGAGTCATCCCTCCCGAAGAATACGTGTCAACCATGCTTTTCTTTTGTTCAATGGATGGACTGAATGTTTCATTTTTTTTTTTTTTGATTGGACTGAAGTTTGTGTTTAGAAGATGATCAAGATTCATCGAGGGTTACATGGGAGCATATGACAAGAGGAGGAACTGTTGTAGAAATTTAGGATATGTTTATTATGTATTGTCACAGTGTCTCCCAGTGTCGGTTTAACGATATTCTCTGTGTACAGCGAATATGGCTTTAACCGATATTGAGGAAAGGCCATTTACAATGGAAACCTTCCATTATCTGATAATTACACGCTACCCGCTCAATCATCCCGGCCGGCAGGCGCCCTGAGCGGTTAACGCTGGAGCAAACGCCGGTCCGGATCTTTGAGGTGCAATGCACGTTCTGTGGCGCGGGTGTATTACCGTCAATCAGGGGGCCCCTGTATTATGTACAGATTGATCTGCTTGGCGGCGATTTACTTGCGTTATGGAATTAGTATTGCTTTTTATGTAAGGATAATGATCTGTAAGCTTTCTGTGGCATCTGATCAATGTGAGAGAGATCTACAGCTATATTCCTTTGTGCATAATTTACCCTTTAATGGAACAGTAGCATAATCACTATGGAGTATAGTTCATAGAGCTGTATTTGATAGCGTTTCGTTGTAATGGCAGGTTTTGCATGTATGGTGTTTTATTTGGAGGTCCTTTGTGGGACAGTGCTTTGGGCTTCAGTGGAGGCCATGTGTCCACATGGCTTCCATTGTCATCTGGAGACAGCTGTTTCTCATACAGGCCAGCCAACCCCCCCATGCATGCAAGCCTCTCCTATTGTATAGTTTGAATATAAACAAGTGTGTCATTGGTTGGTTGATTGCATTAAACTCATATCATGTGACTGTGCCTTGGAGGCTGATTGGCTGATTGTGAAGCCATCAAGTCTTATTGTTATCCCTGTTTGAGCAGTATAAATAAAGAGACCAGGCATACAAAGGCAGGACATCCCTGCGAGCTGCCATGTGAGAAAAGCGATCTGTGTCTGTGTCTGCTTCAACACGAGTGCACTCAAATGCATTATGCAAAAGGGCTGAAAAGTGCGCTTATTAGCACAGGCAAAATATAATGCATACAAGGTATTATAATTGCCCTTACAACATCCAACGCCAATCACGGCGTCCATCGATGCACATCCAACGTCAATCACGGTGTCAAAACTTAAGCCAGGGTTTGGAAGCCAAAAGCGGATAGTAAGATAAGCCATTACTCAGGAAACCAGAGATCGGCATCGACGGAGGCAAAAGTACAGGATTAGGCACCAGAAGGGATGTCAGGGGGGCAAAGTATTTCACAGGAACACAGCAGAGATACTCCTTATATCAAACCTCAATCGCAGCGTCCAGCGATGCACATCCAATGCCAATCACGGCGTCCATCGATGCACATCCAACGGCAACCAGAGCGTCCAGAGATGTAGATCCAACTTCAATCACGGCGTCCGTAGATGCCCATCCATCATCAATCATGGTATCAAAGCATAAGCCAGGGCTTGGAAGCCAAAAGTGGATAGTAAGATAAGCCAGTAATCAGGAAACCAGAGATCTGCATAGTCGGAGGCAAAAGAACAGGATTAGGCACGAGAAGGAATGTCAGGTGGGCAAAGTATTTTACATGAACACAGCAGAGATACTCCTGATATCAAACGCCAATCACATTATCCAGCGATGCACATCCAACGCCTATCACGGCGTCCAGCGCTGCACATCCAACGGCAACCACGACGTCCCGCGATGCACATCCAATGCCAATCACGGCGTCCAGCGATGCACATCCAACAGCAATCACAGCGTCCAGTCATGCACATCCAGTGTCAATCACGGTGTCCAGCAATGCACATCCAACGTCAATCATGGTGTCAAAACATAAGCCGGGGTTTGGAAGCCAAAAGCGGATAGTAAGATAAGCCAGTACTCAGGAAACCAGAGATCTGCATAGTCGGAGTCAAAAGAACAGGATTAGGCACGAGAAGGAATGTCAGGTGGGCAAAGTATTTTACAGGAACACAGCAGAGATACTCCTTATATCAAACACCAATCACAGTGTCCAGCGATGCACATCCAACGGCAACCATGGCATCCAAAGGTGTAGATCCAACTTCAATCGTGGCGTCCAGCGATGCACATCACACGTCAATCACGGTGTCCAGAGATGTAGATCCAACGTCAATCATGGTGTCAAAACATAAGCCAGGGTGTGGAAGCCAAAAGCGGATAGTCAGATAATCTAGTCCTCAGGAAAACAGAGATCAGCATAGTCAGAGGCAAAAGAACAGGATTAGGCACCAGAAGGGATGTCATGTAGGAAAGTTTTTTACAGGAACACAGCAGAGATACTCCATATATAAAACGCCAATCACAGTATCCAGCGATGCAGATCCAACGGCAATCACGGCGTCCAACGATGCACATCCACCGTTAATCACGGCGTCCAGAGATGTAGATCCAACTTCAATTACGGCGTCCAGCGATGCACCTCCAATGGCAATCACGGTGTCCATCGATGCACATCCAACGTCAATCACGATGTCCATCGATGCACATCTAAAGTCAATCACGGTGTCAAAACATAAGCCAGGGTTTGGAAGCCAAAAGTGGATAGTAAGATAAGCCATTACTCAGGAAACCAGAGATCGGCATTGTCGGAGGCAAAAGAACAGGATTAGGCACCAGAAGGGATGTCAGGTGGGCAAAGTATTTCACAGGAACACAGCAGAGATACTCCTTATATGAAACCTCAATCGCAGCATCAAGCAATGCACATCCAATGCCAATCACGGCGTCCAGCGATGCACATCCAATGCCAATCACGGCGTCCAGCGATGCACATCCAACGGCAACCACGGCGTCCAGCAATGCACATCCAACGTCAATCACGGTGTACAGCGAGGCACATCCAACGGCAACCAAGGCGTCCAGAGATGTAGTTCCAACTTCAATCACGGCGTCCGTAGATGCACATCCATCCTCAATCATGGTATCAAAACATAAGCCAGGGTTTGGAAGCCAAAAGTGGATAGTAAGATAAGCCAGTACGCAGGAAACCAGAGATCTGCATAGTCGGAAGCAAAAGAACAGGATTAGGCACCAGAAGGAATGTCAGGTGGGCAAAGTATTTTACATGAACACAGCAGGGATACTCTTTATATCAAACGCCAATCACAGTATCCAGCGATGCACATCCAACAGCAATCACGGCATCCAGCGACGCACATCCTACGTCAATCACGGCATCCAGCGATGCACATCAAACACCAATCACGGCATTTAGCGATGCACATCCAACGTCAATCACGGTGTCCATCGATGCACATCCAACGTCAATCATGGTGTCAAAACATAAGCCAGGTTTTGGAAGCCAAAAGCGGATAGTAAGATAAGCCATTACTCAGGAAACCAGATATCGGCATCGTCGGAGGCAAAAGAACAGGATTAGGCACCAGAAAGGATGTCAGGTGGGCAAAGTATTTCACAGGAACACAGCAGACATACTCCTTATATCAAACCTCAATCGCATCATCCATCGATGCACATCCAACGGCAATCACAGTGTCCAGTGATGCACATCCAATGCCAATCACGGCGTCCAGCGATGCACATCCAACGGCACTCACGGCGTCCAGCGATGCACATCCAACGCCAATCACTGCGTCCTGCGATGCACATGCAACGCCAATCATGGTGTCCATCGATGCACATCCAACGGCAATCACGGTGTCAAAACATAAGCCAGAATTTGGAAGCCAAAAGCCGATAGTAAGATAAGCCAATACTTAGGAAACCAGAGATCTGCATAGTCGGAAGCAAAAGAACAGGATTAGGCATGAGAAGGAATGTCAAGTGTTCAAAGCATTTTACAGGAACACAGCAGAGATACTCCTTATATCAAACGCCAGTCACAGTATCCAGAGATGCACATCCAAGGGCAACCACGGCGTCCAGAGATGTAGTTCCAACTTCAATCACGGCGTCCATTGATGCACATCCAACGTCAATCATGGTGTCAAAGCATAAGCCAGGGTTTGGAAGCCAAAAGCGGATAGTCAGATAATCTAGTCCTCAGGAAACCAGAGATCAGCATAGTCAGAGGCAAAAGAACAGGATTAGGCACCAGAAGGGATGTCAGGTGGGCAAAGTATTTTACTGGAACACAGCAGAGATATTCCATATATCAAACGCCAATCACAGTATACAGCGATGCAGATCCAATGGCAATCATGGCGTACAACGATGCACATCCAACGGCAATCACGGCGTCCAGCGATGCACATCCAATGCCAATCACGGCGTCCAGCCATGCACATCCAACGCCAATCACGGAGTCCAGCGTTGCACATCCAACGCCAATCACGGTGTCCAGCGATGCACATCCAACGCCAATCACATCGTCAATCGATGCACATCCAACGTCAATCACGGTGTCAAAACTTAAGCCAGGGTTTGGAAGCCAAAAGCAGATAGTAAGATAAGCCATTACTCAAGAAACCAGAGATCGGCATCGTCGGAGGCAAAAGAACAGGATTAGGCACCAGAAGGGATGTCAGGTGGGCAAAGTATTTCACAGGAACACAGCAGAGATACTCCTTATATCAAACCTCAATCGCAGCATCCAGCGATGCACATCCAACGCCAATCACGGCGTCCAGCGATGCACATCCAACGGCAGCCACGGCATCCCGCAATGCACATCCAATGCCAATCACAGCGTCCAGCGATGCACATCCAACGGCAACCACAGCATCCAGAGATGTAGATCCAACTTCAATCACGGCGTCCATAGATGCACATCCATCATCAATCATGGTATCAAAACATAAGCCAGGGTTTGGAAGCCAAAAGTGGATAGTAAGATAAGCCAATACTCAGGAAACCAGAGATCTGCATAGTCGGAGGCAAAAGAACAGAATTAGGCACCAGAAAGGATGTCAGGTGGGCAAAGTATTTCACAGGAACACAGCAGACATACTCCTTATAGCAAACCTCAATCGCATCATCCATCGATGCACATCCAACGGCAATCACAGTGTCCAGCGATGCACATCCAATGCCAATCACGGCGTCCAGCGATGCACATCCAACAGCAATCACGGCGTCCAGCGATGCACATCCAACGCCAATCACTGCGTCCTGCGATGCACATGCAACGCCAATCATGGTGTCCATCGATGCACATCCAACGGCAATCACGGTGTCAAAACATAAGCCAGGATTTGGAAGCCAAAAGCGGATAGTAAGATAAGCCAATACTTAGGAAACCAGAGATCTGCATAGTCGGAAGCAAAAGAACAGGATTAGGCACGAGAAGGAATGTCAGGTGTTCAAAGAATTTTACAGGAACACAGCAGAGATACTCATATCAAACGCCAATCACAGTATCCAGAGATGCACATCCAAGGGCAACCACGGCGTCCAGAGATGTAGTTCCAACTTCAATCACGGCGTCCATCGATGCACATCCAACGTCAATCATGGTGTCAAAGCATAACCCAGGGTTTGGAAGCCAAAAGCGGATAGTCAGATAATCTAGTCCTCAGGAAACCAGAGATCAGCATAGTCAGAGGCAAAAGAACAGGATTAGACACCAGAAGGGATGTCAGGTGGGCAAAGTATTTCACAGGAACACAGCAGAGATACTCCTTATATCAAACCTCAATCGCAGCATCCAGCGATGCACATCCATTGCCAATCACGGCGTCCAGCGATGCACATCCAACGGCAGCCATGGCGTCCCGCAATGCACATCCAATGCCAATCACTGCGTCCTGCGATGCACATGCAACGCCAATCATGGTGTCCATCGATGCACATCCAACGGCAATCATGGTGTCAAAACATAAGCCAGGATTTGGAAGCCAAAAGCGGATAGTAAGATAAGCCAATACTTAGGAAACCAGAGATCTGCATAGTCGGAAGCAAAAGAACAGGATTAGGCACGAGAAGGAATGTCAGGTGTTCAAAGAATTTTACAGGAACACAGCAGAGATACTCCTTATATCAAACCTCAATCGCAGCATCCAGCGATGCACATCCATTGCCAATCATGGCGTCCAGCGATGCACATCCAACGGCAGCCACGGCGTCCCGCAATGCACATCCAATGCCAATCACGGCGTCCAGCGATGCACATCCAACGGCAACCACAGCATCCAGAGATGTAGATCCAACTTCAATCACGGCGTCCGTAGATGCACATCCATCATCAATCATGGTATCAAAACATAAGCCAGGGTTTGGAAGCCAAAAGTGGATAGTAAGATAAGCCAATACTCAGGAAACCAGAGATCTGCATAGTCGGAGGCAAAAGAACAGGATTAGGCACCAGAAAGGATGTCAGGTGGGCAAAGTATTTCACAGGAACACAGCAGACATACTCCTTATATCAAACCTCAATCGCATCATCCATCGATGCACATCCAACGGCAATCACAGTGTCCAGTGATGCACATCCAATGCCAATCACGGCGTCCAGCGATGCACATCCAACGGCACTCACGGCGTCCAGCGATGCACATCCAACGCCAATCACTGCGTCCTGCGATGCACATGCAACGCCAATCATGGTGTCCATCGATGCACATCCAACGGCAATCACGGTGTCAAAACATAAGCCAGGATTTGGAAGCCAAAAGCGGATAGTAAGATAAGCCAATACTTAGGAAACCAGAGATCTGCATAGTCGGAAGCAAAAGAACAGGATTAGGCACGAGAAGGAATGTCAAGTGTTCAAAGCATTTTACAGGAACACAGCAGAGATACTCGTTATATCAAACGCCAGTCACAGTATCCAGAGATGCACATCCAAGGGCAACCACGGCGTCCAGAGATGTAGTTCCAACTTCAATCACGGCGTCCATCGATGCACATCCAACGTCAATCATGGTGTCAAAGCATAAGCCAGGGTTTGGAAGCCAAAAGCGGATAGTCAGATAATCTAGTCCTCAGGAAACCAGAGATCAGCATAGTCAGAGGCAAAAGAACAGGATTAGGCACCAGAAGGGATGTCAGGTGGGCAAAGTATTTTACTGGAACACAGCAGAGATATTCCATATATCAAACGCCAATCACAGTATACAGCGATGCAGATCCAATGGCAATCACGGCGTACAACGATGCACATCCAACGGCAATCACGGCGTCCAGCGATGCACATCCAATGCCAATCACGGCGTCCAGCCATGCACATCCAACGCCAATCACGGAGTCCAGCGTTGTGAACTGTAAGGAAGAGCACGGATTAGGACAAGAAAAC
>BLSH010263633.1:14487-29703 GCA_018402905.1 Glandirana rugosa
GGGTTTTTAATTTTTTTTTATTTTTTACTAAAAATGGCGGCGATCTGCGATTTTTTGCGGTACTGCGATATTTCAGCGGACATGGCGGAACATTTTGACACTTTTTTGGGACCATTGGCATTTATACAGCGATCAGTGCTATAAAAATGCACTGATTACTGTGTAAATGCCATTGGCAGTGAAGGGGTTAACCTGCAGGGGGCGCGCTAAGGGTTAACTATGTTCCCTGGGCGTGTTCTAACTGTATGGGGGATGCCCTAACAGGGGAAGGGAAGTTATCACAGCCTTCACGTAAAGGAAGGCTGTGATCACAGCCCTTCCCCCTCACACAGAGAGGAGGTCCGTGTTTACATACACGGACCTCCGCTCATTCGCTCCGGGGGGGGCATCGCGGGTGGCCGGCGGCAATCGAAGCCACCGCACCCGCTCCCTGGCCCCCCTGGACATAGTGAGCGCGCGGGCGCGCCTCCGGCGGCGCGCGCGCGCTCACTATACACGTTCCCGCATCCGCCGTCGTATGACGGCGATTTGCGGGAACGAGCCACTTTGTCGCCGTCAATCGCCGATCGGTGGTCGGCAAGTGGTTAAAATCATCTTCAAATTGTGTGGAAAATCCTTATATCAGTCGCAGAGAAGCCATATTAGTGTTTTAAAATCATCATCAAATTGTGTGGAAAATCCTTATATCAGCCACAGAGAATCCATATTAGTGTTTTAAAATCATCATCACATTGTGTGGAAAATCATTATATCAGCCGCAGAGAAGCCATATTAGTGTTTTAAAATCATCATCAAATTGTGTGGAAAATCCTTATATCAGCCGCAGAGAAGCCATATTAGTGTTTTAAAATCATCATCAAATTGTGTGGAAAATCATTATATCAGCCGAAGAGAAGCCATATTAGCATTATAAAATCATCATCAAATTGTGTGGAAAATCCTTATATTAGCCACAGAGAAGCCATATTAGCGTTTTAAAATCATCATCAAATTGTGTGGAAAATCCTTATATCAGCCGCAGAGAAGCCATATTAGTGTTTTAAAATCATCATCAAATTGTGTGGAAAATCCTTATATCATCCGCAGAGAAGCCATATTAGTGTTTTAAAATCATTATTAAATTGTGTGGAAAATCTGTAAAGTTCGGGTCCGTACCGAACTTTGGGGTGTCCGGGACCCGGACCCGAACCCGGACTTTTGAAAAAAAGTCTGGGTTCTGGTCTGGGGTTCTGGTAATTTTAATGAAAGTTCTTAAAATTGCTGTAAAAAAGTCCAGGAAGGTCCTAGAGGTCTGCCAAAGGAAGGAAAATGGGGGTAAGGGTGGGACAAGTGCCCTACAAAGAAATGGGGACAGGGAAATAACTTTAAATATTTTTAAAAAAATAAAAACATAATAAAAGCAAAAATGGAGGTGAATGTGGATCATCTTCAAACTGGGTCTGAGAAGTATTAATTAATGGTAGAAGCCATATAACTGTTCTAAAATCATCTTCAAACTGTGTCAAAAAAGTATAAATAAGCCGGGAGAACCCATATCACTGTTCTGCAAACATCTGGAAACTGTGTGTGTCACTTTAAATATAACCAGGAATAAAAGAACATCTGTTCTGCACACATCTGTAAAGTCTGTGTGTCACTTTTAATATAGCCGGGAATAACTGAACATCTGTTCTGCACACATCTGTAAAGTCTGTGTGTCACTTTAAATATAGCCGCTAATAACTGAACATCTGTTCTGCACACATCTGTAAAGTCTGTGTGTCACTTTAAATATAGCCGCTAATAACTGAACATCTGTTCTGCACACATCTGCAAAGTCCGTGTGTCACTTTAAATATAGCAGCTAATAACTGAACATATGTTCTGCACACATCTGCAAAGTGTGTGTGAAACTACAGCATAGGGAAGAACAGGTATATGGTTTAGCTCTGCTAGAGTTTCAAACGCAGTTTGCAGATGTTTGCAGAACAGTGATATGATATCACTGTTCTGCAAACATCTGGATTCCAGATGTTATTAGCGGCTATATTTAAAGTGACACACAGACTTTGCAGATGTGTGCAGAACAGATGTTCAGTTATTAGCGGCTATATTTAAAGTGACACACAGACTTTGCAGATGTGTGCAGAACAGATGTTCAGTTATTCACGGTTATATTTAAAGTGACACACACAGTTTCCAGATGTTTGCAGAACAGTGATATGGGTTCTCCCGGCTTATTTATACTTTTTTGACATAGTTTGAAGATGACTTTAGAACAGTTATATGGCCTCTACCGTTAATTAATACTTTTTAGACCCAGTTTGAACATGATCCACATTCACCTCCATTTTTGCTTTTTTTATGTTTTTATTTTTTAAAAAATATTTAAAGTTATTTCCCTTTCCCCATTTCTTTGTAGGTCACTTGCCCCACCCTTACCCCCATTTCCTTCCTTTTGCAGACCTCTAGGACTTTCCAGGACTATTTTACAACCATTTTTGTGCCTAAAAGTTCGGGTCCCTGTTGATTTCAATGGGGTTCGGGGTCCGGGACAAAGTTCGGGTTCTGTCCGGACCCGAAAACCGGACTTTGTCCCGAAGTTTGGCCGAATCAGCAGAACCCGGACTTCTAGAAGTTCGCTCAACTCTACATATTAGTGTTTTAAAATCATCATCAAAGTGTGTGGAAAATCCTTATATCAGCCACAGAGAAGCCATATTAGTGTTTTAAAATCATCATCAAATTGTGTGGAAAATCATTACATTAGATGCAGAGAAGCCATATTAGTGTTTTAAAATCATCATCAAATTGTGTGGAAAATCCTTATATCAGCTGCAGAAAAGCCATATTAGTGTTTTAAAATCATCTTCAGATTGTGTGGAAAATCCTTATATCAGCCGCAGAGAAGCCATATTAGTGTTTTAAAATCATCATGAAATTGTGTGGAAAATCTTTATATCAGCCGCAGAGAAGCCATATTAGTGTTTTAAAACCATCATCAAATTGTATGGAAAAAGCCTATCTCATCCGGAGAGAAGTCATATTAGTGTTCTAAAACACACAATTTGAAGATGATTTTAAAACACTAATATGGCTTCTCTGCGGCTGATATAAGGATTTTCCACACAATTTGATGATGATTTTAAAACACTAATATGGCTTCTCTGCGGCTGATATAAGGATTTTCCACACAATTTGATGATGATTTTAAAACACTAATGTGGCTTCTCTGCGGCTGATATAATGATTTTCCACACAATTTCATGATGATTTTAAAACACTAATGTGGCTTCTCTGCGGCTGATATCAGGATTTTCCACACAATTTGATGATGATTTTAAAACACTAATATGGCTTCTCTGTGGCTGATATAAGGATTTTCCACACAATTTGATGATGATTTTAAAACACTAATATGGCTTCTCTGCGGCTTATATAATGATTTTCCACACAATTTGATGATGATTTTAAAACACCAATATGGCTTCTCTGTGGCTGATATAATGATTTTCCACACAATTTCATGATGATTTTAAAACACTAATATGGCTTCTCTGCGGCTGATATAATGATTTTCCACACAATCTGAAGATGATTTTAAAACACTAATATGGCTTTTCTGCAGCTGATATAAGGATTTTCCACACAATTTGATGATGATTTTAAAACACTAATATGGCTTCTCTGCATCTAATGTAATGATTTTCCACACAATTTGATGATGATTTTAAAACACTAATATGGCTTCTCTGTGGCTGATATAAGGATTTTCCACACAATTTGATGATGATTTTAAAACACTAATATGGCTTCTCTGCGGCTTATATAATGATTTTCCACACAATTTGATGATGAATTTAAAACACTAATATGGCTTCTCTGCGGCTGATATAATGATTTTCCACACAATTTCATGATGATTTTAAAACACTAATATGGATTCTCTGTGGCTGATATAAGGATTTTCGGCACAATTTGATGATGATTTTAAAACACTAATATGGCTTCTCTGCAGCTGATATAAGGATTTTCCACACAATTTGAAGATGATTTTAAAACACTAATATGGCTTCTCTGCGGTTGATATAAGGATTTTCCACACAATTTGATGATGATTTTAAAACACTAATATGGCTTCCCTGCCGCTGATATAGGGGTTTTCACACACACTTTGATGATGATTTTACAACACTAATCTTTCCCTTAAAGCAACAGCTGGAACATTTCCCTGTACAACTTGATGATTTTAGAAAACTAATATTTCCCTTAAAGCAACAGCTGGAAGCTTTCCCTGTACAACTTGATGATGATTTTAAAAGAATAATCTTTCCCTTAAAGCAACAGACTCTACCTAGTCCAGTCAGATCGTTCTGTGCAGCAGGATGAGGTGTGAAATCTGTCTCTCAAAGCACCAGTACTAGTATCTCTCCCTTGTCCACAATCAGATCATTCAGTAATGCAGGATGAGATGTTCTATAATATCTGCAATCTGTCCCTCACAGAGCCAGCAGCATCCTCTCCCTAAACTATCCTGAGAGCATATGACATGCAGCACGGTGACTCCAGCCCCATATAGAGGCTGGGTCACATGGTGCACTGGCCAATCACAGCCATGCCATTAGTAGGCATGGCTGTGATGGCTTCTGGGGAAAACCAGTGAAACACTTGTTGATTGGCTGCCCTTGGCAGCTTTTTAACACGTGTAGTAAAATACCAGAACCCCGGACCCGAACCCGGACTTTTTTTGAAAAGTCCGGGTTTGGGTCCAGGTCCCAGACACCCAAAAGTTTGGTACTGACCCAAACTTTACAGTTCGCTCAACTCTACTCCTCAGACAAGAACTAAGATCTTTACTGCTAGACTCCTTTGAGAAAGCCCAAAAAAAATTAAAGCAAAACACTTTAACACAGGTAACAAAGCAGGTAGAGCCATGGCCATCAGAATCAAAGGCCACCACTCCAAAACAAAAATTGCCCACCTGTGTCATCCTGCCTCAAAAAAGTCCATAGCGGATGCATTTAGTCACTATTAAAATACACTCTATAACTTTAAAAAATGACTCCACAACTACCCAAGCGTCAATGGAAGACGTAACATCCTTCCTACAAGATATTCAACGCTCTACACTTTCACGGGATCAAATCTCATCGCTAAACGCCCCTTTCAATCTCACGGAAATTTCAGAGGTAATCCAACAAATCTCCGGGCCCTGATGGTTTGACGGACGAATATTACAAACAATTCCAATCAGTACTGCCTCATTACTTAACTCAAGTGTGTAATGACGCTGCCTCCTCCTCTTCCCTCCCACCAGAAATGCTGAATGGATTGGTGATAACACTGCCGAGGCCAGGGAAAGAGCCAACCTCACCACAAAATGTTAGGCCCATATCACTCCTCAACATAGACACAAAAATCTATGCAAAACTCATAGTCAACAGATTAATGGACATGCTGCCTACACTGGTTAATAAAGATCAGTCGGGATTCATAAAAGGTAGACAAGCATTTGATGCCACTTGTAGGCTCATCAATACAGGGTGGGCCATTTATATGGATACACCTTAATAAAATGGGAATGGTTGGTGATATTAACTTCCTGTTTGTGGCACATTAGTATATGTGAGGGGGGAAACTTATCAAGATAGGTGGTGACCATGGCGGCCATTTTGAAGTCGGCCATTTTGAATCCAACTTTTGTTTTTTAAATAGGAAGAGGGTCATGTGACACATCAAACCTATTGGGAATTTCACAAGAAAAACAATGGTGTGCTTGGTTTTAACGTAACTTTATTCTTTCATGAGTTATTTACAAGTTTCCGACCACTTATAAAATGTGTTCAATGTGCTGCCCATTGTGTTGGATTGTCAATGCAACCCTCTTCTCCCACTCTTCACACACTGATAGCAACACCGCAGGAGAAATGCTAGAACAGGCTTCCAGTATCAGTAGTTTCAGGTGCTGCACATCTCGTATCTTCACAGCATAGACAATTGCCTTCAGATGACCCCAAAGATAAAAGTCTAAGGGGGTCAGATCGGGAGACCTTGGGGGCCATTCCACTGGCCCACGACGACCAATCTACTTTCCAGGAAACTGTTCATCTAGGAATGCTCGGAGCTGACACCCATAATGTGGTGGTGCACCATCTTGCTGGAAAAACTCAGGGAACGTGCCAGCTTCAGTGCATAAAGAGGGAAACACAGCATCATGTAGCAATTTCGCATATCCAGTGGCTTTGAGGTTTCCATTTATGAAGAATGGCCCCACTATCTTTGTACCCCATATACCACACCATACCATCAATTTTTTGGTCCAAACAGTCTTGAAGGGATCTATCCAATGTGGGTTAGTGTCAGACCAATAGCGGTGGTTTTATTTGTTAACTTCACCATTCACATAAAAGTTTGCCTCATCACTGAACAAAATCTTTTGCGAAAACTGAGGGTCCTGTTCCAATTTTTGTTTTGCCCATTCTGCAAATTCAGTGCGCCGATCTGGGTCATCCTTGTTGAGATGCTGCAGTAGCTGGAGTTTGTAAGGGTGTCATTTGTGAGTAGCTAATATACGCCAAAGGGATGTTCGACTAATGCCACTCTCCAGTGACATGCGGCCAGTGCTACGCTATGGGCTCTTGCTGAATGAAGCTAGGACAGCCACTGATGTTTCTTCATTAGTGACAGATTTCATGCGTCCACATTTTGGCAAATCCAACACTGAACCAGTTTCACAAAACTTAGCAAGCAGTTTGCTAACTGTAGCTTGGGAGATGGGTGGTCTCGTAGGCTGTGAAATCTGCTGCAATGACCTGGTTACTGCGTTCACCAGACATCAACACAATTTCTATCCACTCCGCACGTGTTAACCTCAGTGACATGTCAACGGCTGTAAACAGAGAGAAACTTGTAAATAACTCATGAAAGAATAAAGTTACGTTAAAACCAAGCACACCATTGTTTTTCTTGTGAAATTCCCAATAAGTTTTATGTGTCACATTGCCCTCTTCCTATTGAAAAAACAAAAGTTGGATTCAAAATGGCTGACTTCAAAATGGCTGCCATGGTCACCACCCATCTTGAAAAGTTTCCCCCCTCACATATACTAATGTGCCACAAACAGGAATATCACCAACCATTCCCATTTTATTAAGGTGTATCCATATAAATGGCCCACCCTGTATAATACACAATATGGAAGTCCCCCAAACGCCTTCTCTGTTTCTATCCCTAGATGCAGAGAAGGCGTTTGACAGGGTCAAAGGTCATACCTCAAAGCAACACTAAGTGGGTTCCAGGGCCATATCCTATCCGCTGTTATGGCACTTTATTCAAATCCCTCTGCTTTATAAAAACATTTTTTTCATCGGTTTTGGCCGATTTATATTCTTCCTCATATTTTTGGTAAAAAAAAAAATCGTAATTGGCGTTGATTAGTTTGCGCAAAAGTTGCCGTGTTTACAAATGATGAGAATTAATTTATGGGATTTTTATTTTTTTATATTTTACTAGTAATGACGGTAATCTGTGATTTTTATCGGGACTGCGATATTGGGGCGGACATGTCGGACCATTTTGGCGCTATTTCGGGACCATTGGCATTTATACAGCAATCAAATCTATGAAAATGCATTGATTACTGTATAAATATCACTGGCAGTTAAGGGGTTAACCTGCAGGGGGTGCTCTAAGGGGTTAACTGTGTTCCCTCAGTGTGTTCTAACTGTATGGGGGCTGGGCTGGTTGGGGGAGGGGAGTGATCGCGGCTCCCATATAAAGGAAGCCTGTGATCACATCCCTTCCAACTCTGTCAGAACGGAGATCCGTGTTTACCTGGATCACCCGGGGGGTGATCGCGGGTAGCCGGCGGAGAACGAGTCTGCTGTACCCATTCCCTGGCCTCCCCGAAACACAGTGAGTGTGCGAGCGTGCCTCCGGCAGCGCGAGCACACTCACAATACTTGTTCTCATGGCCGCTATCAGGTGATGGCGTTTCGTGAAAACGAGCCAAGTTGCCGCCTTCAAGCCACGGCGGGTGGTCGGTCGACAACTGGTTAAAGAACAGCTAAACTTTCTAAATTTAAAATTTCATGGTCTGCTGCATTCAAGATGCTGATCCTCCCCAAAATAATATACACATTCCGCACAAGGCCAATTCCTCTTTCGGTCTCATTAATTAAATCTTTACAATCTTTTATAAATATAGTTGAGCGGACACCTGGATGTTCGGGTTCGACGGGTTCGGCCGAACCTCCCAAAAAAGTTAGAGTTCGGCACCGAACTTGACCCGAACTTGTCCCCGGACACCGAACCCCATTGAAGTCAATGGTGACCCGAACTTTTGGGCACAAAAATGGTTCTAAAAAAGTAATGGGAAGGGCTAGAGTGCTGTAAAAAGGAAGCAAAATCGGGGTAAGAGTAGGACAAGTGCCCTGCAAACAAATGTGGATAGGGAAAAAACTTAAAATCACATAAAAAAATGGAGGAGGAGGTGGATGTGGAGTAGGGGGTTGAGGAGGCCGTGACCGTGGGCGTGTAGGTGGTGGAAGTGGCGGTGGAGGAGGAGGAGGAGGTAGCCAACACTGTTTTTTGTTTGTTTGTTTTTTTTCTAATTGGGTTAGCCCCCAAAATATTGAGACCTATTAACAAAAAGTATACCAATGGCTGTGTGAGACCAGTCTAAATAGCTATTCTGCACAAGGTACAGGCAAGTCTTGTGGGATCCATGCCTGGTTCATTTTAATAAACATTAGCTTGTCCACGTTGGCTGTAGACAGGTGGCTGCGCTTGTCTGTGATAACGCCCCTGCCATGCTAAACACACGTTCAGACAATACACTGGCTGCAGGGCAGGCCAGCACCTCCAAGGCATAAAGGGCAAGCTCAGGTCATGTGCCCAATTTGGAGACCCAGAAGTTGAATGGGGCAGACCGATCAGTCAGTACATGTAGGCGTGTGCACACATACTGCTCCACCATGTTGCTGAAATGCTGCCTCCTGCTAAGACGTTGCCTATCAGCTGGTGGTGCTGTTGTGGCGTGCTGCTGACAAAGCTTTTCCACATTTCGGCCATGCTAACTCTGCCTTCTGAGGTGCTGGCGGTGCCACAGCTGCGTTGGCGACCTCTTCCTGCTCCTCCTCTGCCTTCACCCTGTGCTTCCACTGAGCCCCCGGTGCCATTTGGGAATGCCCTCAGCAGCGCATCTACCTGCGTGCTCTTGTAGTCGCGCATCTTTCGATCAGGCTTCAGTGAGGGAATTAAGGAC
The DNA here is from genome assembly GCA_018402905.1 of Glandirana rugosa. Classification (NCBI taxonomy): domain Eukaryota; kingdom Metazoa; phylum Chordata; class Amphibia; order Anura; family Ranidae; genus Glandirana; species Glandirana rugosa. The sequence goes on from BLSH010263633.1 coordinate 23,732, forward strand.
GGTACGTTGTCCTTGTAATGAGGATCCAGCAGGGTGACCATCCAGTAATCAGCACAAGTTAAAATGTGGGCAACTCGGCTGTCGTTTAGCAGGCACTGAAGCATGTAGTCGCTCATGTGTGCCAGGCGGCCCAGAGGCAAAGACAAGCTGTCCTCTGTGGGAGGTGTATCATCTGTGTCTTCCGTATCCCCCCCAGCCACGCTCCAGTGATGCCCACGAGCTGCGTTTGGTGCCACCCTACGGGGAACACGGTTCTTCCTCCTATTCCTCATCATCCTAGTCCTGCTCATCCTCCAAAACTGTACCCTGGCTTGAAATTGTTTTACCTGGCCTATGCTGGTGCAGGAACCCACCCTCCGAGCCACTTGTGAATGAGTGGCCTGATAACCGTGGAAATGACCCCTCTTCCTCCTATTCTTGTGCCACATCCTCTTCCACCATCGGCCAAAGTGTTTTTTCCAGGAAACATAGAAGTGGGATAGTAACGCTGAGAACAGCGTCATCGGCATTGGCCATGTTGGTGGAGTACTCGAAACACCGCAATATGGTACACAGGTCTCGCATGGAGGACCACACGTTGATGGTGAAGTGGTGTTGTTCCTCAGAGCGACTGACCCGTGCGTGCTGCAGCTGAAACTCCACTATTGCCTGCTGCTGTCTCTCCAGCATGTGCAAAGTGGAGTTCCCCCTTGTGGGCACATCGCATGGGAGGTGGTGAGCTGGAACCGCGTACTGTGGGACAGGCACCACCATCAGGTTTTTAAAACTGTCCGTGTCCACCAGACGGAATGACAGCATTTCAAGGGCCAGGAATTTTGAAATGCTGGCATTCAGGGCCAGGGATCGTGGGTGTGTAGGGGGTACTTCCTCTTTCTCTCCAGTGTTTGGGAGATGGACAGCTGTAAGCTTCCATGGGACCATGGTGTGGAAATGCTTGGGGCTGGTGGCGGACATGGTGGCGTTGCTGTCACATGCTCTGTTTGCTGGGTGGCAGGTGACACTGGCACTGTTGAGGTGGAGGAAGAGGCCGAGGCAGCAGCAGAAGAGGAAGCAGGAGGAGGCCGAGACCTTTCTTGGATTTTGAGGTGCTTATTCCCCTGCAGCTCGTGCTTTGCATGTAGATGCCTGGTCATGCAGGTTGTCCTCAGGTTTATAACATTTATGCCTCGCTTCAGGCTCTGATTGCACAGCGTGCAAACCACTCGTGTCTTGTCATCAGCACATTGTCTGAAGAACTGCCATGCCGGATAGCTCCTTTGAGCTGCCTTTGGTGTGCTAGGTCCCTGGGTGCGGTGGGTAGTAGCAGGCGTACTGTCTAGGGGACGGTCTCTCCGCTTTTGCAACCTGCTTCCTCTTTTGCTGTGCTGGTGCCTCTGTGCGACCACCACCTCTTCCTCCAAACTGCACACGTCACTCACATGACCTTCATTCAATGTAGGGTCTAGGACCTCATCATCCTCCACATCATCTTTCACCCACCCTTCACCACTGCCCTCCTTTTCAGTCTGCTCACTGTAGGGTGCACTCAATGTCTTCCACTTCTGGGGCAGGGCTATGTGGATGGCTCACGGAATGCACACCAGCAGAGTCATCAAAAAGCATAAGAGACTGCTGCATGACTTTAGGCTCAGACTGCTTGGCTGATTTTCAAGGGGCAGAAGTGAAAGACAGATGGCCATGGGGTTCAGGTGTCAACTCTGAGCTTTAATCAAGGGACCGGGTGGGAGACAATGTGAAGGAACTGGAGGCATTGTCAGTCACCCAATCTACTATCGCCTGTACTTATTCTGGCCTCACCATTTGTTGAGCAGCATTCGGGCATACCATATGACGTTGAAGGTTCTGTCGGCAACTCGTACCTGAGGAAGGTGTTTCACTTGTGCGTATAGCTGGCGCAAATCGACCACGTCCTCTCCTTGCAACAGGAACTTCACCAACACCACCAATACCAGCAGAACCAGCAGCACCATGACCACATCCCTTATTTGACGCTCTCCTCATTCTGGACGCAAATGTACTATGTAGCACTATTTATTAATACTAAAAAAAAAAGAATAATAAATTATTGTTCTTTTTTTCGAAAATACTTTTTATTTTTGTGCAAGAAATGCAACGCTCACACCAGCAGCAGGAACCTCTCCCTACTTCACTATGAGATGATTTTAGAACGATAATTTGTCCCTCACAGCACCGACAGGAACCTCTCCCTAATCCACTATGAGATGATTTTAGAACAATAATGTTTCCCTCACAGCACCGACAAGAACCTCTCCCTAATCCACTATGAGATGCTTTTAGAACGATAATATGTCCCTCACAGCACCGACAGGAACCTCTCCCTACTCCACTATGAGATGCTTTTAGAACGATAATCTGTCCCTCACAGCACCGACAGGAACCTCTCCCTACTCCACTATGAGATGATTTTAGAAGGATAATATGTCCCTCACAGCACCAACAGGAACCTCTCCCTACTCCATTATGAGATAATTTTAGAATGATAATCTGTCCCTCACAGCACCAACAGGAATTAAGGACGGCACATTGTCCTTGTAACAGAGATCCAGCAGGGTGGCCACCCAGTAATCAGCACAAGTTAAAATGTGCGCTGTCGTTGAGCAGGCACTGAAGCATGTAGTAACTCATATGTGCCAGGCTACCTAGAGGCAAAGACAAGCTGTCCTCTGTTGGAGGTGTATCTTCTGTGTCCTCCATATCCCCCCAGCCCCGCTCCTGTGATGCCCACGAGCTGTGTTGGGTGCCACCCTGCTGGGAACACGGTTCCTCCTCCTCCTCCTCATCATCATCCTCATCCTCCAGAACTGTGCCCTGGCTTGAAATTTTTTTACCTGGCCTATGCTGGTGCAGGAACCCACCCTCCGAGCCACTTGTGAATGACTGGCCTGATAACCATGGAAATGACCCCTCTTCCTCCTATGACCTGTGCCACATCCTCTTCCATCATCTCCCGAAGTGTTTTCTCAAGGAGACATAGAAGTGGGATAGTAACACTGAGAACAGCGTCATTGGCACTGGCCATGTTGGTGGAGTACTCGAAACACCGCAATATGGTACACAAGGTCTCGTATGGAGGCCCACTCGGTGGTGAAGTGGTGTTGCTCCGCAGAGCGACTGACCCGTGCGTGCTGCAGCTGAAACTCCACTATTGCCTGCTGCTGCTCGCACAGTCTCTCCAGCATGTGCAAGGTCGAGTTCCACCTTGTGGGCATGTCGCATAGGAGGCGGTGAGAGGGAAGGCCGAAGTTCTGCTGCAGCACAGACAGGCGAGCAGCAGCAGAGTGAGAACGCTGAAATTGTGCACAGAGGGCCCGTACTTTCTGCAGCAGCTCTGACATATCCGGGTAGTTTTTTAGAGATTTCTGCACCACCAAATTCAGCACATGCGCCAGGCAAGGGATGTGTGTCAAACCGGCTAGGCCCAGAGCTGCTACGAGATTTCGCCCATTATCGCACATCACAAGGCCGGGCTTGAGGCAAAGTGGCAACAACCACTCATCGTCTATTGTTCAATGCCCGGCCACAGCTGCTGCACAGTATGGGGTTTATCCCCCAAACATATCAGTTTTAAAACAGCCTGCTGTCGTTTCCCCCTGGATGTGCAGAAGTTGGTGGTAAAGGTGTTACGCTGACTGGATGAGGAGGTGGTAGAGGAGGAGGAAGCGGAGTAGGAGGAGGAGGCAACAGGAGGCAAACAGAAATGCCGTGCAATCCTCGGTGGCAGAAGGACATGTGCCAAACGGCTAGCTGCCTCAGGCCCACTACATTTGCCCAGTGTGCAGTTAGCGAGATATAGCGTCCCTGCCCATGCTTACTGGTCCACGTATCAGTGGCTATGTGGACCTTGCCACAGATGGCGTTGCGCAGTGCACACTTGATCATGTCCCCGACTTGTTTGTGCAGGGAAGGGATGGCTCACCTGGAAAAGTAGTGGCGGCTGGGAACCCTCGTACTGTGGGACAGCCACCGCCATCAGGTTTTTAAAACTGTCCATGTCCACCAGACGGAAAGACAGCATTTCAAAGGCCAGGAATTTTGAAATGCTGGCATTCAGGGCCAGGGATCGCGAGTGGGTAGGGGGGTACTTTCTCTCCAGTGTTTGGGAGATTGACAGCTGTAAGCTTCCATGGGACTGTGTGGAAATGCTTGGCATTGCTGTCACATCGTCTGTTTGCTGGGTGTCAGGTGACACTGGCACTGTAGAGGTGGAGGAAGAGGCCGAGGCAGCAGCAGAAGAGGAAGCAGGAGGAGGCCGAGACCTTTTTTGGATTTTGAGGTGCTTATTCCCCTGCAGCTTGTGCTTTGCATGTAGATGCCTGGTCATGCAGGTTGTGCTCAGGTTTAGAACATTTATGCCTCGCTTCAGGCTCTGATTTCACAGCGTGCAAACCACTCGTGTCTAGTCATCAGCACATTGTCTGAAGAACTGCCACGCCGGGGAACTCCATTGAGCTGCCTTTGGTGTGCTAGGTTCCTGGGTGCGGTGGGTAGTAGCAGGCGTACTGTCTAGGGGATGGTTGCTCCACTTTTGCAACCTGCTTCCTATTTTGCTGTGCTGGTGCCTCTGTGCGACCACCACCTCTTCCTCCAAACTGCATACGTCACTCGCATGACCTTAATTCAATGTAGGGTCTAGGACCTCATCATCCTCCACATCATCTTCCACCCACTCTTCACCACTGCCCTCCTTGTCAGTCTGCACACTGTAGAAAGCCGCAGCAGTTGGCACCTGTGTTTTGTTATCATCAAAGACGTCCTGCGGTGGTGTTTCCATGTCCTCATCCTGAAACAGAAGTGGTTGGGCATTGGTGCACTCAATGTCTTCCACTTCTGGGGCAGGGCTATGTGGATGGCCCACGGAAAGCACACCAGGAGAGTCATCAAAAAGCTTAAGAGACTGCTGCATGACTTGGGGCTCAGACTGCTTGGTTGATTTACAAGGGGCTGAGGTAAAAGACAGATGGCCATGGGGTTCAGGTACCAACTCTGAGCTTTCAGCAAGGGACCGGATGGGAGACAATGTGAAGGAACTGGAGGCATTGTCAGCCACCCAAACTACTATCGCCTGTACTTGTTCTGGCCTCACCATTCGTTGAGTGACATTCGGGTCTACCATATAACGTTAGAAATGGGAAAAATACCCACGCACATTAATTATTATAGGTCTAGTGAAACAGTGAAAAATAATTCAAAACAATTTTGTGAAAAGATTATATAGAAGAGGCTGCCCGCAAAAAACAACTGATCCAATTGTTCATATAATAACACCAAAAAATCTTGCAGCGCCTACAATCAATCGACCATTATAATAAACATACAAAATGATGTATAAAGATGTATATAAATGGTTTGTAACCAACACTGAGGAGAAAAATGAATAAGAAAACAGTTCTTTAGAACTTCAAACCTAGTCAGAAAGTTATGAAGAAAGCTGAGGAATTAGACCATTCGAGGGTAGGTAATAAACTAATGACCTAAGATAAACTTATAGGGCACCCGCACTACCGGAAGTACACTTTATACTTTAACCTGTAAAAGTTACGTGTACACAGTCAAAGAGTTGTGTACTTAATCAGTCGAAAGAAGTATTGAAAGACTGATCCAAACTTCAAGATTTCTTGACAAAAGAATAAGTAAAAAGAGGAGTCACAACCAATGTTTGGTAAATATATGTAGAAATATGTAGTAAAACATACAAATAATATTACCAGCTAACTAACATCCGCGACGTTCTAAAAAACCACAATAATATACTTGTTAACCTAGTCAACAAAAAACGCCCGTCGGAGAAGATATATTAGAAAAGTGTTTTAACAAAACTTAATAAAAAGTGACAAAGTGATCTGGATATTATTAATTACACGCACCCATAAAAAGGGTAAAGATTGCAATATACCATCTGGGCTTACAGTGAGTTGCTTACCACTCCGGTCTTGTTCATGTCCGCTATCATC
>BLSH010263633.1:80345-105466 GCA_018402905.1 Glandirana rugosa
AACGCGTCACGTGTGTACTAGAACGGGGGCTGAACAAACACGTCCCTTCTCTACCGAGCGGACCTTTTCATCACCGCCGACCCTTGGGAGTATGACGCCATGTCGGTGGAGGTAGTCCAAAAATTTTGACAGGTACAGGTGGTCTGCCTTACTGTCGTAAAGTTTCCGGTCCTTAAAACTTTTCGACCGTAAGTCCCGGTCCCTAGCGCTCACTCATCCCCCCATGAAGGAGAAAGAGAGGTCACAAACCCTCTAACTGTCGACATTCGAAGGTACCCTGACACACCTTTACGAATCGCAACGACAAAAATCCAAGAAAGGTCTCGGCCTCCTCCTGCTTCCTCTTCTGCTGCTGCCTCGGCCTCTTCCTTCACCTCTACAGTGACAGTGTCACCTGCCACCCAGCAAACAGACGATGTGACAGCAACGCTAAGCATTTCCACACAGTCCCATGGAAGCTTACAGCTGTCAATCTCCCAAACACTGGAGAGAAAGAGGAAGTACCCCCCTACTCACTCGCGATCCCTGGCCCTGAATGCCAGCTTTTCAAAATTCCTGGCCTTTGAAATGCTGTCATTCCGTCTGGTGGACATGGACAGTTTTAAAAACCTGATGGAGGTGGCTGTACCGCAGTATGAGGGTTCCCAGCCGCCACTACTTTTCCAGGCGAGCCATCTCTTCCCTGCACAAACAAGTCGGGGGCAAGATCATGTGTGCACTGCGCAACGCCATCTGTGACAAGGTCCACATAGTCACTGATACATGGACCAGTAAGCACGGGCAGGGACGCTATATCTCGCTAACTGCACACTGGGCAAATGTAGTGGCAGGTGGGCCTGAGACGGCTAGCCATTTGGCGCATGTCCTTCCACCTCCGAGGATTGCAGGGCATTTCTCTTTGCCTCCTGTTGCCTCCTCCTCCTACTGCACTTCCTTTTCCTCAACCACCTACTTATCCGCTCAGCGTAACACCTTCAACACCAACATCAGCACATCCAGGGGGAAACGACAGCAGGCTGTTTTAAAACTGATTTGTTTGGGCATTGAACAACAGACCAATGAGTGGTTGTTGCCACTGAGTCTCAAGCCCGGCCTGGTGGTGTGCAACAATGGCCGAAATCTCGTAGCGGCTCTGGGCCGAGCTGGTTTGACGCACATCCCTTGCCTGGCGCATGTGCTGAATTTGGTGGTACAGAATTTTCTAAAAACCTACCCGGATAGGTCAGAGCTGCTTCATAAAGTGTGGGCCGTCTGTGCGCACTTTCGGCGTTCTCACCCTGCTGCTGCTCGCGGAACTTCGGCCTTCCCGCTCACCTCCTCATATGCGACATGCCCACAAGGTGGAACTACACCTTGCACATGCTGGAGAGACTGTGCGAGCAGCAGCAGGCAATAGTGGAGTTTCAGCTGCAGCACGCACGGGTCAGTCGCTCTGCGGAACAGCAACACTTCACCACCAACGAGTGGGCCTCCATGCGAGACCTGTGTAGCATATTGCGGTGTTTTGAGTACTCCACCAACATGGCCAGTGCCGATGACGCTGTTCTCAGTGTTACTAACCCGCTTCTATGTCTCCTTGAAAAAACACTTCGGGCCATGATGGAAGAGGATGTGGCACAGGAGGATGAGGAGGAGGAAGAGGGGTAATTTCCACGGTCAGTCATTCGCAAGTGGCTCGGAGGGTGGGTTCCTGCACCAGCATAGGCCAGGTCAAAAATATTCAAGCCAGGGCACAGTTCTGGAGGACGAGGAAGATGATGAGGAGGAGGAATCGCAGCAGGGTTGCACCCAGCGCAGCTCGTGGGCATCACTGGAGCGTGGCTGGGGGGATACAGAGGACACAGATTATATACCTCCCACAGAGGACAGCTTGTCTTTGCCTCTGGGCAGCCTGGCACACATAGCCAACTACATGCTGCAGTGCCTGCGCAATGACAGCCGAGTTGCCCACATTGTAACTTCTTCTGATTACTGGGTGGCCACCCTGCTGGATCCCCGTTACAAGGACAACGTGTCGTCCTTAATTCCCTCACTGGAGCGTGAGAGGAAGATGCACGACTACAAGCGCACACTGGTAGAGGCGCTGCTGAGGGCATTCCCAAATGACACTGGGGGCTCAGTGGAAGCACAAGGTGAAGGCAGAGGAGGAGGAAGAGGCCACCAACGCAGCTGTGCCACTGCCAGCACCTCAGAAGGCAGGGTTAGCATGGCCAAAATGTGGCAAAGCTTTGTCAGCAGCCTGCCACAACAAGCAGCACCACCAGCCGATAGGCAACGTCTTAGCAGGAGGCAGCATTTCAGCAATATGGTGCAAGAGTATATGTGCACATGCCTACACGTACTGACTGATGGGTCTGCCCCATGCAACTTCTGGGTCTCCAAATTTGCCACATGGCCTGAGCTTGCCGTTTATGCCTTGGAGGTGCTGGCCTGCTCTGAAGCCAGTGTATTGTCTGAACGTGTGTTTAGCACGGCAGGGTGGCGTTATCACAGACAAGCGCAGCCGCCTGTCCACAGCCAACGTGGACAAGCTAACCTTTATTAAAATGAACCAGGCATGGATTCCAGAAGATTTGTCTGTACCTTGTGCAGAATACACATTTAGACCGGACTCACACAGCCATTCGTATACTTGTTTTTTTGAATAGGCCTCAATATTTTGGGGGCTACCCCAATTATAAACAACTGGAACTCAAGAAGAAAAGGAAGGCGACAGTACTACCAGCTAAAATTCCATTTATTGAAGCATTAAAAGCAAAAATACAAAAATACAGCCAGCACACAAGTCCTCAGTGGCTATAGCAGATGTGTTTCACACACCTGTGCTGAGCAAGGACTAAGCACAGGTGTGTGAAAAGCGTCTGCTATAGCCGCTGAGTACTTGTGTGCTGGCTGTATTTTTGCTTTTAATGCTTCAATAAATGGAATTTTAGTCGGTATTGCCACCGCCTTCCTTTTCTTCGAATGCACATATGCATTTGCCTGTTTGCAGTAATGTTTCCGCACATGCGCATAGGTGTTAGCAAATGCACGTCTGCGCATGTATGTATGCCTCTATCTAGGAGCTTCGGCTTCACTATGTCCAGCACGTCCCTGACAGTGTCCTTATGGCTGGGAACCACAAGGCAATTTGTAGCACAGGTAATGGCACACTGGAACAGTCTGTGTCTTTATGGCTGGAAAGCACAAAACAATTTGAAGCACAGGTGAAGGTAGACTGAAACAGTCTATAGATCATCTGGGGGCCACGAAGAAAGTTGCAGCACAGATAAAATGGCTCTACTCACAAATCCTCAAACAGGATCAGTCCATAGAAGAGTAGTCCAGCATCTAGTCTAGAAGCACTGCAGGGGCAGCAGCCCCCTGAAGCTCACAGATCCAACCATTTGTGGGGAAAAGTAATTCCAGGACAGTTGAACTTCCCCAGTTTCTTCCAAACATATCTATACCACAGGACAACTGCTCAGTTCCTAGCTTCCACCAAACACTCTTTAGGGAGGGAAGAGTTAATATTCACAATGACACAGGACAGCTATACACTTTCCAGTTTCCACCAGGTGCTCCCCATTGAGTCCTTCAGATCAAATCCTTAAGTGTGATTGCTTAGTTAGCTTCAAAGAGAATTAGGAATAGGCCCCTCAACTCTGCCACAGCTGGGACTTCAATTAGTGCACCTGGGGCCAAGACAAGGGGTGGGCAGGAGGAGATTTTTTCTAGGGTGGGGGATTGGGGAGAATGTGTGCTAGGAGGGGAATTTTGAGGGTAGAGGATTTGTATCATGAGGGGGAATTTTTTAGGGGTGTGGATTTGTGCTTGGGGCATATGGGGAATGAGATGAATTAAGGTGAGGGGTTGGGGAGGCAAAGATTCATGCTGGGAAGGGGGTTTCATCAGGAGGGCATATTTGTACTGTTTTTTGAGGGAGGGGATTTTTACTGATACATAATGCTCATACATCCTGGGGGTGGTGCAATTTGGCATGTTTGCCCTGGGCTCTAGATGACCTTGTCCCAGCACTGAGCGCACCCTAGGCTACTGTAAGTCCTGGGAACCACCAACGCCACTGGAACCATCGGCATCACTTGCAGGAGTTAGTCAGCCACCCCAGAGCAGTGCGGATGATCCATTTACTCAAGCGCTTTACCACTTTTTATCTTGTCAAGTGAATCTGCTTTTATCATATTAAATTCCAATTGTTGCTACACTTGGAAGGTGCTGCTCTGTTTCTCCTTGAATCAAACCTGTAGCCTGTGAGATCTAGAACAGCCCAACAAAACCAATAGCTGCTCTTGTGATTACAGAGAAGCCCAAAATTACTTAACCACTTCAGCCCCGGAAGGATTTCCCACTTTAGGACCAGAGCACTTTTTGCGATTCAGTACTGCGTTGCTTTAACTGACAATTGCGCAGTCGTGCCGACGTTGTACCCAAACTAATTTGGTGTCCTTTTTTTCCCAGAAACAGAGCTTTCGTTTTGGTGTTATTTGATCACCTCTGCATCATTTCTGATCACCGCTATAAACAAAAGAAGAGCGACAAATTTGCAAAAAAACACAAATTTCTTACTTTTTGCTAAAATAAAAACAAATATATAAAAAAACATTTTTTTCCATCGGTTTTGGCCGATTTATATTCTTCCTCATATTTTTGGTAAAAAAATCGCACTTGGCATTTATTGATTGGTTTGCGCAAAAGTTGCCACATTTATGGATGATGAGAATTCATTTCTGGGGTTTTTATTTTTTTTTATTTTTTACTAGTAATGGCAGTGATCTGTGATTTGTAGTGGGACTGCGATATTGCAGCGGACATGTCAGACCATTTTGACACTTTTTTGGGACCATTGGCATTTATACAGTGATCAGCGCTATAAAAATGCACTGATTACTGTGTAAATGCCATTAGCAGTGAAGGGGTTAACCTGCAGGGGGCGTTCTAAGGGTTAACTGTGTTCCATGGGCATGTTCTAACTGTACGTGGGCTGCCCTGGTTGGGGGAAGGGAGTGATCATGGCTTCCATATACAGGAAGCCTGTGATCACAGGTCTTCCCCCTCTAACAGAACGGAGATCCGTGTTTACTTACCATCGCGGGTAGCCGGTGGTGATCGAGTCCACCCTACCCGCTCCCTGGCCCCCCCGAACACAGTGAGCGCACTAGTTATCGCGGCCGCCGTCCTGTGACAGCGTTTCGTGATAACGATCCACCTTGCCACCATCACGCTGTGCCGGGCGGTCGGCAAGTGGATAATGTACCTATCATCTTAGCAACCTATCTAGGAGAGTGTTACATAATAAATACATACAGTCAGGTCCATAAATATTGGCACATCGACACAATTCTAATCTTTTTGGCTCTATACACCACCACAGTGGATTTGAAATGAAACAAACAGGATGTGCTTTAACTGCAGACTTTCAGCTTTATTTTGAGGGTCTTTACATCCAAATCTGGTGAATGGTGTAGGAATTCCAACCGTTTGTATATGTGCCTCACACTTTTTAAGGGACCAAAAGTAATGGGACAATTGTCTGCTCAGCTGTTCCATGGCCAGGTGTGTGTTATTCCCTCATTATCCCATTTACAAGGAGCAGATAAAAGGTCCAGAGTTAATTTCAAGTGTGCTATTTGCATTTGGAATCTGTTGCTGTCAACTCTCAATATGAGATCCAAAGAGCTGTCACTATCAGTGAAGCAAGCCATCATTAGGCTGAAAGAACAAAACAAACCCATCAGAGAGATAGCAAAAAAATTAGGTATGGCCATATTAACTTTTTGGAACATCCTTAAAAAGAAAGAATGCACTGGTGAGCTCAGCAACACCAAAAGACCCGGAAGGCCACGGAAAACAACTGTGGTGGATGACAGAAGAATTCTTTCCCTGGTGAAGAAAACACCCTTCACAACAGTTGGCCAGATCAAGAACACTCTCCAGGAGGTAGGTGTATGTGTGTCAAAGTCAACAATCAAGAGAAGACTTCACCAGAGTGAATACAGAGGGTTCACCACAAGATGTAAACCATTGGTGAGCCTCAAAAACAGGAAGGCCAGATTAGAGTTTGCCAAACAACATCTAAAAAAGCCTTCACAGTTCTGGAACAACATCCCATGGACAGATGAGACCAAGATCAACTTGTACCAGAGTGATGGCAAGAGAAGAGTATGGAGAAGGAAAGGAACTGCTCATGAGCCAAAGCATACCACCTCATCAGTGAAGCATGGTGGTGGTAGTGTCATGGTGTGGGCATGTATGGCTGCCAATGGAACTGCTTCTCTTGTATTTATTGATGATGTGAATGCTGACAAAAGCAGCAGGATAAATTCTGAGGTGTTTCGGGCAATATTATCTGCTCATATTCAGCCAAATGCTTCAGAACTCATTGGACGGCGCTTCACAGTTCAGATGGACAATGATCCGACGCATACTGCGAAAGCAAACAAAGAGTTTTTTAAGGCAAAGAAGTGGAATGTTATGCAATGACCAAGTCAATCACCTGACCTGAATCCGATTGAGCGTGCATTTCACTTGCTGAAGACAAAACTAAAGGGGAAAATGCCCCAAGAACAAGCAGGAACTGAAGACAGTTGCAGTAGAGGCCTGGCGGAGCATCACCAGGGATGAAACCCAGCGTCTGGTGATGTCTATGTGTTCCAGACTTCAGGCTGTAATTGACTGCAAAGGATTTGCAATCAAGTATTAAAAAGTAAAAGTTTGATTTATGATTGTTAATCAGTCCCATTACTTTTGGTCCCTTAAAAAGTGGGAGGCACATATACAAACTGTTGTAATTCCTACACTGTTCACCTGATTTGGATGTAAATACCCTCAAATTAAAGCTGAAAGTCTGCAGTTAAAGCACATCTTGTTTGTTTCATTTAAAATCCATTGTGGTGGTGTATAGAGCCAAAAAAATTAGAATTGTGTGGATGTCCCAATATTTATGGACCTGACTGTAACAGCAGTCACTGATGTATTTTACAATATATGCGCCTGGAGTGCAGCCTTAAACTGCTATTTCGAACAAGTAATAGAGGAGCTTTTAATTCACCAGTAAACCATTCCCAAAGAATTTGAACAGTGCATAAGTATCCTTTCATATTATTTCTTACTAATGCACAATTTGAATGTTTTCATATGAAACATTTATAGCATACATATTTAAACATGTTTTATAATTTAAGTGAATAGAAGACAGCAGGACAACCTGTGGCTGGTGTGCAGCAACTGCAAAGATATATGCTGGAGCATGACCCTTGGGCAGTACATCTGTCAAACTTATACAGAGCATAGCTATTTGTATTGCTTTGGTAGAGGAACATATCAAATTGGGAAAAGAGGAAATCACATTGCATACTTTATAGATGCATTAATCTACCTTATTAGCAGCAGGCATGGATAGCAACATCTGTTAAAACTCTGCTGTTATAAGTTTGAGCATTTTAGCTCTTAGCAAATAATTACCAAAATCGATACTGTAAAGGGTAAAAAAGACTCTTTGATAGGAAGAACTGCAATGTGTTTAAAACATGTTTGATGTTGATATGGACACAATCATTACAATATGTATAAATTAGATTATATTTTGCCCTCTTTTTATCAATCCCAAAAAAAAATGAAACTTTCATAAGGTAAAAGACTGTACTTAGGCCTTTTAGGTGTTTGCCCAAATGACAGACTCTTTGTCATATATAGTAGATGTACTCCTACTGCTATTGTACATGACGCTTCCTTCTTGTCAATGATTGTTAAGGAATCAGCATGTACAGGAACCCACAATGTTCTTAGTGACCAGTGACCTCACCCGATCCTATTATTTTACTGTTTGAAAATCCCCAGCTATGTAAAAAAGGGGTGGAGATAGCACTAACATCACTGACAAAATTTGGCACTATTCAATATTTTGGCAATGACATTGGCTAAATATGGCCATGAACATATTTACTCAAGGACATTACTCAGAAGACCCCGCCTCATTATTTACTTTTAGCAGCTGGGACCAGGAGATGTAATTTTGCATGAGGGAGAGATGAGAGCAGATTGTGTGGGTGATCAGTAGGAATCTTTCCTTTTGGAAGGTCGGCAAACATCATTCATTGTGATTTTTGTGGCTCTGTATTGCTGGATGACATGATTATTTATTTTTTATTAAAGGACTATTGGAAAAGTGTGATGTCATTATTAAATGTTTACTTATTTTGGTGAATAAGTAGGGGTGTTTCCAGATTTCTATAAGCCCCCTCTCACAGACGCTCACAACCATTAGGCCAAGGCTGTGGGGAAAAGGCCCTTATCTGTATCATATGTATGGAGACAAGGTACTTTGCCGAGAGGGTTACCCTTGACAATGTACCCCCTCATGTTGAGGGCATGTGGTATGAAGAGGGCGCACGCTAGCCCCCCATTTTTTCTGGCCAACCAGGCTGCATGCTTGGATAAGGTTCTAGTATGAGTTAATTCTTTTGTTTCTTGTTTTTTTTTTATGCACACGATAGACCTTTAAAATGAACACCAGACCTGAAGGGGTTGATATGGAATATGGGTGGGACCCCACACTGTTTTTTTGTTCACAGTCAGGTTAAGGTCTTCCCCCAGACATGTTACTTTGATGAATTTTGCATTTTTAATGCTTCACTTAAAGAATGATTGCAATCCCTGTTCCCCCACATTTTTTTTTTTAGGCCACTTTATTGATTATAAAATCAAGCAAGAAAAGAGTACAAACCTGAGCAAACAGTGCTCACATAGAAATGTAATACAATAAGAAATAATTGTCCATAAAGTACATTGTGAATGCATAACAAAGGGCCAAAAGCGTAATGTAGACAACATGTCAGAGTAAAATATTTTCCAGGTGTAAGAACTAAATCTCATAAAAAGGGGAAGACCCAAAATTTAAAGTAATAAAAAGTTTTCTTAGGTTGTGAGCCAGATCGAGGGTCATCACAACCTTCAGGAGATATGATAAGATCAGATTCCATCCATGAGGCCCATATTTTATAACATTTTTTAAGGCATCCTCATGCTTCATAGGTTTATTTGCTGGGATCATCTGGTTAATTATAGTGGGCCAAAAAGGCATTGTTGGTGGCAAGTGTGATTTCCAGTGCATAGCAATGGATTTTTTGGCAATGGATTTTTTGGCATGAAACAAAACTAGCCGGAGGACTAGTTTTGTACAATTTGGGAGGCTATCATCATCTACATACCCAAATTGGCAACATAAAGGGTTACAGATATTGGGTAGTTGTGTAAGTCTATTGATAAAAGCAGTCACTGTAGACCAAAAGGCCCTGATAGGTGGACACTCCCAGACCATATGAAAGAAGGTGCCCTCTGCAGGTGAGCATTTAGAACAAACAGAGAAGACAGTCTACCCATATGAAAGAGCAGATGAGGAGTATAATAAGAGCAATATAAAAACTTGGTTTGGATAGCATTATCCCTAGATGAGATAACAGTAGGACCTGTAAGGGAAAAATCTCCTGCCACACTTCCCCCATAAGATCTGACATATCCACTCTCCACCTACATTCCGTATTAGTGAGTCTATTCATCTTTTAATGTAATAAGGAGGCATAATAAGTAGAGGTCAATTTGCAATGGGAGGGATCACATAATCATGTTTCTAAGGCAGATGGTTGAAAGGAAATATTAGTCCATTCAAATTGGGCCACTGCAGTATGTCGTAATTGGAGGCATCTAAAGTAAGCTGCGGGAGGGAGATTATGATCCCACTGGAAATCAGAAAAGGGACGAAAGGTGCCTAGTGAGAACAGATGAGACACTAGTTTTACCAGATGTTTGGACCAGAATGCGCCATCAGTCTATCTGTAAAATTCTGAAAGACATGGATTAAAGGGTCCCTGTCTTTAAAGGGGTTTAAAGGGGCCTTAAATGGATTAAGGCCCCTTATTTAATCTACCATCCTGCACCGTATAAGTGCTTGTTAGAAGCAACATCTCTAAATACCTTTTTTTTAAAGTATCTTTAGGCCGATCACGTGACTCCCGGCTGTGCTAATACTCCGATCCAGGGCTACAGCAGGAGGAGCTGAGCTCTCCCTCTGACGTCAGCCAGGAGTTACGCTAGCCGCTCGGCCCCTCCAGCTGTAGCCCTAGATTGGAGTAGCAGAGAGGCTGGGAGTCACGTGACCGGCCTGAAGATACATCACAAAAAGGTATTTAGAGCCTTCCTTTCTAACAAACACTTATACAGTGCAGGATGGCAGCTTAAAAGAGAGGGGCTGTCAGTATTTTTTGTGGTTGTAATTGTAGTTTTTTTACTAACAGCAGCATGGGGGGAGGAGACAGAGACACAGACTCCCGAGCTGACAGGCAGGTAGGGGAGGCGGGAGAGGATGGGGAGAGCAGAGAGAAGAGAAAGCAGATGATGAGGCACGTAAATTGATGATAAACCGTGATCAGTTTACAGGAGGGAAGACAGAAACTGGCAGGATCAGCCAGGTTCTTTACAGTTTCCAGTGGGGCAGGTTAGACAGCACAAGCATTGTGCTGTTTAACCTGCTATAAGGTAACAACCACTTTAAGCTAAAGGGGGACATTAGGGGAGTATTCTCTAGCTGAGTTAGATGGGAGTAACTTAGAAATGGTGAAGGTACGCAATGTCACAGATAAAATGCCAGTACTGTCGCTCCCCATGGTAGACTGCCTATGGATTACCGTATATACTCTAGTATAAGCCAAGTTTTTCAGCACATTTTTTTGTGTTGAAAAAGACCCCCCTCGGCTTATACTCAAGTCAGTGTCTGTGGGTGATGAGTAGATTCACATTACACAGAGCACGCTGCTTCTAAGAGCCACTCTGTGCATGAAACTGTGACCTAATTACATTGGAATGCAGAGAATGCTGAGAGAGGTGTCAGATTTTCAACTTGATGTCTGGAGGTGGGCGGGATGCGTGGGTGTTAGCTGTTCAGCCCCCCCACCTCCTGATCTCAGTGAAGATCTGCAGCTTTCTCTCTCTGCATTCTCTAAATTCCAATGTAATTAGGTCACCTGTTCATGCACAGAGTGGCTCTGTACATTGTGAATCTACCATACTCATCTCTTCTGTGTTCTGGCTAAAATCCCTGTGTAATGGCTGAGTCCCTGTGTCCTGGCTACAATCCCTGTGTTCTGGCTACAATCCCTGTGTCCTGGCTACAATCCCTGTGGTCTGGCTACAATCCCTGTGTCCTGGCTACAATCCCTGTGTCCTGGCTACAATCCCTGTGTTCTGGCTGCTGCATTTCCCACCCTAGGCTTATACTCGGGTCAATAACTTTTCCCAGTTTTTGTGGTAAAATTAGGTGCCTCGGCTTATATTCGGGTCGGCTTATAGTCGAGTATACATGTTAAGTCATGCAGGGATTTATAGGAGGTTAGGATAGCTGCTTCTAGAGCTGAGGCAGCATTATTAGCCTCAGAGTAAAACCCTAAATGTGCATGAGTTAATTGAGAGGCGATGTAATATGTATGTAAGTTGGGAATAGCGAAACCCCCCCTGCAGGATAGGTAATTGTAAGGTATCCTTAGCTATCCTAACAGCCTTACCTCCCCAAATAAATGAAGTGAGTATAGAGTCAAGCTTGTGAAAATGGCATTTAGGGATATACACAGGGCAATTACTTACGACATAGAGGAAGCACGGCAGGAAAATCATTTTAAAAATATTAACCCTTCCTAAAAGATTCAAGGGTAAGTTAATCCAAACTTTAAGAAAGTTTTTAAGTTTTATGATACAAGGATCTAAATTATTCTTAAAGTAACAGTTCTTATAGTAATAAGTAAGGGGGGGTTGTATTTTAATCCCCATATATTGAAAACTGTCGATAAAAAAGTTGGCATAAATGAGAGAACCGCCTGGTCCAATGGAAATAGGATGAATTTTTTTCTGTTTACCCAAAAGAAATGTCCAAATCTCTGAATAACCACTAACAGTATGAAAAAGAGGAATGTGGATCCGCTAATTAAATCAATAAGCTTGTCATGGCATGGAGTGATATGATATGTGGGCTATATCGGGTCGGGTATTCAAAAACCAGGTATAGTTTTATCTTACAATTGAGCCCCCTAACATTCTAAGAAACCAAACGTAGTATAGTCATATATTATAAGTGGAAAATATGAATGATATAGCAGTAATATGACAGAACAACAGTAAGGATATCCATAGGCTGGAACTATGAATCAAGGGTGCATAAAGAGCTCTTGAATCAGGGTAAACAGCATAGAGGATAAGCCACAGTGCATCAGCAGACAATAAACAATGTATGCACATGCAGGTAAAATGCAGAAAAACAGTAATAACAAACCAAAGAAAAAAAAGGAAACAGGTTCCCTAACCCACCCGGCTCCCAAACCCCAACTATTGAGAGACATGTCCCTAAAACAACAAATGTGCATTGGGGGAACATAGAATAGCCCGTCCAAAAAACAAGCACGCATCCTCTTATAAACATGAAGGAGAGTAGTCCAGATACAGCAATCATCAACAAAGCTCTTGTCCCTATCATGTAACAGTGGAAATGAAGATAGTCTGAGTCCAGGCTCTAGGAGGAAGACACAAGTCTAAGTGATCACACAGCCAAGGAGGGATCCAGGGCCCCCAGTAGGGACATAAACCTGAAATCAGAGCAGGGCCCATAACAAAATCAACACTAGGGCCTCCCGAGTCATCCCAAAGGAACATAGATCCTCTGATTGTTGCGGGTGAGGTGATCCTCCAAGTCATTCAGCCTAACAGTGGTGGCAGCTTGACCCTTTTGAAAATTGCTCACAGAGGTCTGCAGGGAAAGAGCCCCATCCTCCAGATCACTGATACATTGTTCAGCAATGGAAACTCTGTGACATAGATTGTGGACATCTTGTTTAATAAAAATAAGTCCATCCAGACAAAGTCTATTTGAGAAGTCAAGGATGCCTGGCAATGTTGGATAGCCTCCATAATCTGTGAGAGAGTCGGTTCTGCTGAGGATTCCAAGGGGCCAGAAGTAGCAGGGATAGGATTAGAGGTAGCCTCCAGAGACAGTTAGCCCAGGGGATTTTACCAGAGCAGGATCAAAAGAAGCAGGGGACTCACCCTGTGAGGCTAGCTGGTGTGAGCAGGCAGGCTGTGCAGAAATGGTGGGCAAGGTGCAGGAGGAGCCAGCACCATCTTGTTATGGCTCACATGAAAAAGAGGTATATTTATGTCCCCTTGCCATCACGCTGGCGGGTCCAATTTTCACCATCTCTGCTTAGTCCCGGGAGTGATAGTAGTTAACTGGAGAAGCGGGCCAATCAATCGTGCCACATGTCAGGCAGGATAATTGAAGGATCAGAGCGGTCAGGACAGAGCTCAAAGATCCTGCTGCTCAAATCCCGGAAGTTGACGACACCCCGCCATATTTAATTTTTAACATTTTTTTGTTTTTGTATGTGTTCTCGAGCCAGTGCCCAGCCCCTCCCCTTGCCTTTGTTGTTTGTTTGGTAATCCCAGGTTTATAAACCTATAAAATGACCATTATGTTTTTTTTTAACAATCATCTCCTATTGACTTAAAGAGGAAGTAAACTTCCATAGATTATTTGTACCTATATGTAAGCCTATGATAAGGCTTACCTACAGCTACTGTAAATATCTCTTAAACATGCGCCGTTTAGGAGATATTTACATTATATGCAGCTGATGATGTCATCGGTCCATGCACTCTGAAGGAACGGCCACCCGTGCTGTTTCTTCAGAGCCCTGTGCCTTGACTGGCAGCTCCTGCACACATGAGCAGGAGTGACGTTATGCAGCCTTGGCCAGTCACACAGCCGAAGTCCACGGACCCAGAAAGAAGATGGGTGAAGATGGATGCGGCCTCCAGTGGTGACAATGAAGGCTTCTTTTACAGGTAAGTTTCACATAATGTGCTAGTATGCAATGCATACTAGCACATTATGCCTTTATTTTGCAGGTCATAAACCAAAAAACAAACAAACATCGGTTTACTTCCTCTTTAAGTGGGGCTCAGAATTGGCAAACTAACTTCTGTAAAGTTTGCCAAACCCACCTCACACCAAATCCGGGTACATTTGGCTCACTGCTAGTAAGTCATAGACAGCCAATAATTGTAAGTTAGTATGATATAGTGCAATAGCTTTCATCCATGCTATTTCTACTAGGCATAGAAATGAGTTATTGCATTAAATCTCAAAGAAATATGTTTTCTCCTCAGGATTTTGACAAGAGAATGTTTATCTTATATTGATATGTGTGATATACACCTTCATAGTCCTGTTACACATTTCTAAAATGCAAGAGACATTTAACCTTTGTAACCCTTGTCAATATAACAAATAAACATATCACAAATATGGAAATCATAAATCTCTTCTGAAGATCAGCCAGACTCTCAGACAAGGATTCACATCAGACTGAGCTGATTCAATTGAAGTCCACAAAGATTGTGTAAGAAGGCACTTACAGAGGATAACAGGATATGCAAGAATGAGATTAGGATGTAAAAGTAGGTATAGTTAGAAAACAATTAAATATCAGGGAGTAAATGCACAGAGATCATAGTAATCTTTGGTGTTTTCTTGTACAATATACTGTGAACTTGTTAGTTAGTTCACCCTTTCAGAAGCACTGCACAGAGAAGAGAAAAGTGGGGATTTCAAATCTCTGGAACCCTGCACTGGCTGTGTGGACACTGGCAGCTCAGCATCTATGGAGGCAAGGGGGCATGGCCAGGGCGTATAGTGTGAGCTCGGGGTTTATTTTTTTTTAAAAAAAGGTAAGCTAACACTATAGGTTGACCTGAACTCAAAAGTTAAGATTTACTCTCTTAGAGGGAACCCTATAAATATTAATTGTGCCCAAGCAGTACCCTGAAAAATCTTCCCATTCCTAGGCACCCTGTGCCTACAGCTCCATAGCTAAATATTTGCTACAGCCTCTAATTTTTAATGAGATTTGCTGATGTCACTATTGTGCTGCCCACTGTTTTACTTGCTGGAAGACATTACAAGACAACTATTAGTAAGTGATAATATTGTTTTTTAAAGTCTTGTAACTAGTGGACTAATTTTTTAAATCTCCTTCCAACTTCCAAAACATTTTTGATACAATTAATGATGTTGAGCAGTGTTCAGCTGAAAAACTTTTGCAGAAGGTTGATCTTAAAAAAATATGATTTTTTTAAGTATGTCACAGTATGTCACTGGATGGACTATTGTCTTCATTCAACCTTACCTACTATGTTACAAAGTAACATAGTAGGTAAGGTTGAATAAAGATAATAGTCCATCCAGTTCAACCTGTGTAGGTGCATGTGTGTCAGCATCGCTAATAATTTCCCATTCCCCTGTATGTTGTGTTCACTAAGATGCATGCCCGAGAGTCTTTTAAAAATATCAATACTCCCAATACCAATTGTGGAAGAAAGTTCCACATCCTTACCACCGTGACAGTGAAAAACCCCCTGCACAGCTTAAGGTGAGACCTCTCCTCCAATCTCATTTGGTGGCCCCGTGTGCTCTTACACTCCCTGAATCTGAATAGTTTTTTTCCTATGCTGGGCTCACTATTAAGGTACTGTATTTGTATATCACTATCATATCTCCTCTCAAGTGTCACTTCTCCAGGGAAGAAAAGAATCTCTGCAACAGTGTGGTTCCTGTCCCCTAGACACACCAGCTGAAGCACGGCATGGAACCTTTTAGCCTGACTCATTGAACAGCCCCTTGAACACTTAGGGGGTACTTGTGGTTTATAGGACAATTCAGCAGAGGAGGGCATGGAGGAGGAGGGAGTAGAGCTGACAAATCTCCCATTATCACCACTAGCTGTATGGAGATGTGGCAGCACAACAAGCTGCGGCACAGAGCCCTGTCCTGCATCCTTCTGAGTTGCAAGCAGAGTTCCCAGTGTGCTGTGAATGAAATATATCATCCCTAACCATGCTTGCTGGACCACGTGTCAGCAGTAACGTGGACTTTGTGGCTTACTGCCTTGCCCAATGATGGCACAACATTGCCTTCCATGTATTGGTACAGAGTTGGAATGGCCTTACATGAAAAGAAATAGTGACTGGGAACCTACCATTGTGGTACAGCACTTTCTGCAAATTCACAGAAAGGGGCAGAATCCACCAGACGGAAAGGCAGAAGTTGCAGAGCAAAGCAGCTTTGACAAGCTTGCATTTAGACATTGGGCATGTGGGTGGCAGTGACTGTATTTTTTTTTTCGCTGCAGCAGATGGGGCAGAGAAATTTGCCGGCTTTAGTCTACAGCTGGTGGTGTGTTACTGGCAGATGTGCTGCACGGACCTGGGACACTCTTTGCTATAACATATATCCTATCAGTGGAGGCTGCTGAGAGGTCATGAGGTATAGAGGGGGCAGACTGAGGTGAGTAAGGAGAAATAACAGAATTGCATCCCTTTTGTGTGGCTTTCAAGCGCTCTTGCCAATGGGCTAAGTGGTGAGAGGTTAAATGCCTTGTCAAACATGTGGTACCCAAATGGCTGGTGTTTTTTCCATGCTTGATGTGCTTGAGACAAAGTTTGCAAATTGCAACAGTGCAATCAGCTGCACATGTGCTAAAAAAGGGCCAGACAGCTGAGCTGTGGGAAGTGGGCTGGGAGATAGCAGCTTTACAATGTGATGGAATAGGGTGGCTGCTTTCTACTCTTCCATGATGGCTGCCTCATTGGGGTTGTGCCTCACCCTCACTTTCCTCCTCTGCTCTATCCATCCCCCAAGACAGGTCAGTGACCTCATCATCATCTTCTCCATTCTCATTACCACTGGAGACAACTTGGCAATACGCTGCAGCTGGAGAAGCATGACTACCAGTTTGTGTACCAGTGTTCTCCCCTCTCTGTAGGCTCATGTTCCTGCCTTCCTCAACCTCAAAACCAACATCTGAATCAAGTAATGGCTGTGCATTGTCAAGGAGCAAGTGGATGATGCTGTGTTCAAATAATTCAGCTGACTCCTCCATGCCTGATGCTAGGGCTATGGAAGGAATGGCTGTGGGAGGCAGGTTTAGCCACTCTGGCAGTGGCAGTGGACTTTGCACTAGTCTCTGCTTGGGTGACAGAGGATGAGGACAGTTTAGTAAGCCAGTCCACCATCTCATCTACATGCTGTGGCTGGATAGCATGGGCAGCATCACTAAACAGAAGAAATGATGCCCTGCCTGAGGACTGACCATGTCCACCTTTGCCTGTGGACACATACGCTGCTGGCCCCCTCACAGTGCCATGGGAATGTCTGCCTCTCCTTGTTGTCCTCCCAGACATGATGGGGGGTGCTTATTAACAAAATGTAATAAAGATGTGGAAATGTGCGGATGCACTTTAATCAATGAAAAGTGATGTCTGGTGCACTTTAACTTGAGTACTCACTACACAGACACACTCCACTGATACACTATAATATACTGCAGAAAAACTGCACTGATGCACTGCAATACAATGTGTAAAATGTGCAGTAGCGTACAGAAATATACTGTGTTTAAGGTGCACTAACTCACTGAAATATGTGGCGTTAAACTTGCAGCAATGTGCTGAAATATACTGCGTTAAGCGGCATGTAACACACTTAAATATACGGCGTTAAACTTGCAGTAACGCACTGAACTATACTGCATTAAACAGAAGGTAATGTACTGAAATATATGGCATTAAACTTGAAATAATGTACTGAAATATGCTACGGAAAAAGTGCACTAATGCACAGAAATATACTGCGTTGTCCTTGTAAGGGGGATCCAGCAGGGTGGCCACCCAGTAATCGGCACAAGTTAAAATGTGGGCAACTCGGCTGTCGTTGAATAGGCACTGCAGCATGTAGTCGCTCATGTGTGCCAGGCTGCCCAGAGGTAAAGACAAGCTGTCCTCTGTGGGAGGTGTATCATCTGTGTCCTCTGTATCCCCCCAACCACGCCCCAGTGATGCCCACGAGCTGTGTTGGGTGCCACCCTGCTGTGAACACGGTTCCTCCTCCTCATCATCATCTTCCTCATCCTCCTCATCCTCCAGAACTGTGCCCTGATTTGAAAATTTTTTTACCTGGCCTATGATGCAGCAGGAACCCACCCTCCGAACCACTTGTCAATGACTGGCCTGATAACCGTGGAAATGACCCCTCTTCCTCCTCCTCTTCCTCCTGTGCCACATCCTCTTCCATCATCGCCCGAAGTGTTTTTTCAAGGAGACATAGAAGTGGGATAGTAACACTGAGAACAGCATCATCGGCACTGGCCATGTTGGTGGAGTACTCGAAACACCGTAATATGGTACACAGGTCTCGCATTGGAGGCCCACTCGTTGGTGGTGAAGTGGTGCTGTTCCGCAGAGCGACTGACCCATACGTGCTGCAGCTGAAACTCCAGTATTGCATGCTGCTGCTCCCACAGTCTCTCCAGCATGTGCAAGGTGGAGTTCCACCTTGTGGGCACGTTGAATAGGAAGCGGTGAGTGGGAAGGCCGAAGTTCTGCTGCAGCACAGACAGGCGAGCAGCAGCAGGGTGAGAACACCGAAAGCATGCACAGACAGCCCGCACTTTCTGCAGCAGCTCTGACATATCCGGGTAGTTTTTTTAGAAATTTCTGCATCACCAAATTCAGCACATGCGCCAGGCAAGAGATGTGCATCAAACCAGCTAGGCCCAGAGCTGCTACGAGATTTCGCCCATTATCGCACACCACTAGGCCAGGCTTGAGGCTCAGTGGCAACAACCACTCATCAGTCTGTTGTTCAATGCCCATTCAACAGCTGCTGCACAGTGTGGGGTTTATCCCCCAAACATATCAGTTTTAAAACAGCCTGCTGTCGTTTCCCCCTGGATGTGCTGAAGTTGGTGGGTCGATGAAGAGGTGGTAGAGGAGGAGGAGGAGGAGGAAGCGCAGTAGGAGGAGGAGGCAATAGGAGGCAAAGAGAAATGCCCTGCAATCCTCGGTGGTGGAAGCACATGCGCCAAACGGCTAGCTGCCTCAGGCCCACCCGCCACTACATTTGCCCAGTATGCAGTTAGCGAGATATAGCGTCCCTGCCCGTGCTTACTGGTCCACATATCAGTGGTTATGTGGACCTTGCCACAGATGGCGTTGCGCAGTGCACACTTGATCTCGTCCCCGACTTGTTTGTGCAGGGAAAAGTAGTGGCGGCTGGAAACCTCGTACTGTGGGACAGCCACCGCCATCAGGTTTTTAAAACTGTCCGTGTCCACCAGATGGAATGACAGCATTTCAAAGGCCAGGAATTTTGAAATGCTGGCATTCAGGGCCAGGGATCGTGGGTGGGTAGGGGGGTACTTCCTCTTTCTCCAGTGTTTGGGATATGGAGAGCTGTAAGCTTTCATGGGACCGTGTGGAAATGCTTGGGGACAGTGGCGGACATGGTGGCGTTGCTGTCACATGCTCTGTTTGCTGGGTGGCAGGTGACACTTTCACTGTAGAGGTGGAGGAAGAGGCTGAGGCAGCAGCAGAAAAGGAAGCAGGAGGAGGCCGAGACCTTTCTTGGATTTTGAGGTAATTATTCCAATGCAGCTTGTG
Source organism: Glandirana rugosa (assembly GCA_018402905.1). Lineage (NCBI taxonomy): Eukaryota > Metazoa > Chordata > Amphibia > Anura > Ranidae > Glandirana > Glandirana rugosa. The sequence goes on from BLSH010263633.1 coordinate 99,876, forward strand.
CCTTGAATTTAGATGCCTGATCATGCAGGTTGTGGTCAGGTTTAGAACATTTATGCCTCGGCTAAGGCTATCATTGCACAGCGTGCAAACCACTCGTGTCTTGTCGTCAGCACATTGTCTGAAGAACTGCCATGCGAGGGAACGCCTTTGAGCTGCCTTTGGTGTGCTAGGTCCCTGGGTGCGGTCGGTAGTAGCAGGCCTACTGTCTAGGGGACGCTCACTCCGCTTTTGCAACCTGCTTCCTCTTTTGCTGTGCTGGTGCCTCTGTGTGACCACCACCTCTTCCTCCAAACTGCACACATCACTAGCATGACCCTCATTCCATGTGGGGTCTAGGACCTCATCATCCTCCTCCACATCATCTTCCACCCACCCTTCACCATTGCCCTCCTTGTCAGTCTGCACACTGAGGAAAGCTGCAGCAGTTGGCACCTGTGTGTCAGGACCTGTGTCCTTGCTTGGGTCACCTGCTGGTGGCAGTGTTTGGAAAACCAAATGGTGTAGTTCTGGTGGCCACCAGCGGGTGTCTCCCAGGAGATTGAGCTTACAGGTCATTAAGCTGCACCTGATGGGTCTTCTGGGTCCATATAAGCCCGCCTTGCTCCCTGTCCCAGTGCTTCAGTATTTTCCCTGCAAGCCGTGTCTATGCCTGAACCTGACCTGCTCTGATCCCCGATCTGCGATCCAGACCCAGAGACCTGATTCCTAAACCTGCTTCCTGCTCCCTTGCTCTCCTTCTGTTCCCAGTACCAGGCTCCCTGTTCCCCTTATCTGGTATCCCTGTTTCCGTATTGTATATGTGTGTTTTCTTCACTTGTATTTAGTTAGTCAGATAGTTAGGTGTTTATTTTGGGTTTGTTGTGTTTTCATCTTTTACTTGCTTGTTTATGTTTGGTGTTGTAAGTGTGTTTTTTGCCTAATAAATATATTCATATTTTCACCTTACACCTAGTCATGATTCCTTTAAGTGCAGCCAACCGAGCTGACCATCCCTGCTGGATACCTACATATGGTATCCCTGACACTGTGTTTGTCATTATCAGAGACGTGCTGCGCTGGCGTTTCCATGTCCTCATCCTGCAACAGAAGTGGTTAGAAATCGGTGCACTCAATGTCTTCCACTTCTGGGGCAGGGCTATGTGGATGGCCCAAGGAAAGCACACCAGGAGAGTCATCAAAAAGCATAAGAGTCTCTTGCAGGACTTGGGGCTCAGACTGCTTGGCTAATTTACAAGGGGCTGAGGTGAAAGACAGATGGCCATGGGGTTCAGGTGCCAACTCTGAGCTTTCATCAAGGGACCGGGAGGGAGACAATGTGAAGGAACTGGAGGCATTGTCAGCAATCTACTATCGCCTGTACTTGTTCTGGCCTCACCATTTGTTGAGCGGCATTCGGGCCTACCATATAACGTTGAAGGTTCTGTCTGCTACCTGAGGAAGGTGTTTCACTTGTGCGTGTAGTTAGCACAGATCGACCACATCCTCTCCTTCCAACAGGATCTTCACCAACACCACCAACACCAGCAGCACCACGACCACATCCCTTATTTAACACTCTCCTCATTCTGCCTGTAAATGTACTATGTAGCACTATTTAAGTATTTATTAATACAAAAAAAAATGAATAATAAATTCTTCTTCTCCTACAGGAGCAGCAGGAACCTCTCCCTTTAGAACTAGGAGATGATTTTAGAACAATAATCTGTCCCTTACAGCAACAGCAGGAACCTCTCCCTTTACAACTAGGAGATGATTATAGAACAATAATCTGTCCCTTACAGCAACAACAGGAACCTGACCCTATAGGAGTAGGCGATGATTTTAGAACAATAAACTGTCCCTTATAGCAACAGCAGGAACCTGACCCTATAGGAGTAGGCGATGATTTTAGAACAATAATCTGTCCCTTACAGCAACAGCAGGAACCTGACCCTATAGAACTAGGAGATGATTTTAGAACACTAATCTGTCCCTCTAAGCAGTAGACTCTACCTAGTCCAGTCAGATCGTTTTGTAATGCAGGATGAGATGTTATTAGATCTGCAATCTGTCCCTAAAAGCAGTAGTAGTAGTAATCTCTACCTAGTCCACAATCAGATCGTTCTGTAATGCAGGATGAGATCTGCAATCTGTCCCTCAAAGCAGTAGTAGTAGTAATCTCTACCTAATCCACAATCAGATCAATGAGATGTTATTATATCTGCAATCTGTCCCTCACAGTGCTGGCAGCATCCTCTCCCTAGACTAGCCTGAGAGCATGTGACATGCAGCACTAAGTGACTCCAGCTTATAAAGAGGCTGGGTTACATGATGCACTGGCCAATCACAGCCATGCCATTATTAGGCATGGCTGTGATGGCTTCTAAAGGCAAACCAGTGAAACGCTTGTTGATTGGCTGCCCTGCAGCTATTCAACATGCGTGATCAAATACCCGAACCCAGAACCCAAACCCAAACTTTTTTTCAAATGTCTGGGTTCGGGTCTGGGTCACGGACACCCCAAAGTTCGGTACGGACCCAAACTTTACAGTTCGCGTTCGCTCGACTCTACACGTGATCACTCTGTCAAATGACGGAGCGATCAGGATGTAAACAAGCCAGTGGGTATCCGGCTTGTCTCTCCCCTCTCTGCACCGATTGGTGCAGTGTGAGAGGAGAGGGGAGAGATGAGATGCAGCAGTACTGTGGACAGGATATGTAGTGCCCACAGCACTGCTATGTGACAGTTCAGTGAAACCCCATCCATCCATCCAGCCATGCTCACCTATCCAGCCTCAGCCATGCTCACCCATCCAGCCTCAGCCATGCTCACCCATCCAGCCTCAGCCATGCTCTCCCATTCAGCCTCATCCGTGTATCCATCCATGCTCACCCATCCATCATGCTCACCCATCCATGTGTGCTCACCCATGCATACATGCTCACCTACCCAGCCGTGCTCAGCAATACATCTTTGCTCACCCATGCATCTGTGCTCACCCATCCATGCATGCTCACCCATCCACCTGTGCTCACCCATCCATACATGCTCACCCATCCAGCCTCAGCCATGATCCCCTATCCAGCCTCAGCCATGCTCACTCATCCATCTGTGCTCACTCATGCATCCATGCTCACCCATGCATCTGAGCTCACCCATGCATCTGCGCTCACCCATCCATGCATGCTCAACCATCCACCTGTGCTCACCCATGCTCACTCATCCATGCATGCTCACCCATCCAGCCTCAGCCATGCTCACCCATCCAGCCTCAGCCATGCTCTTCCTTTCAGCCTCATCCGTGCTCACCCATCCATCCGTGCTCACCCATCCATCTGTGCTCACCCATGCATCCGTGCTCACCCATGCATGCAGGCTCACCCATGCATCCGTGCTCACCCATACATGCATGCTCCCCCATGCATCCATGCTCACCCATGCATCCATGCTCACCCATACATGCATGCTCCCCCATGCATCCATGCTCACCCATGCATGCATGCTCACCCATGCATCTGTGCTCACCCATCCATTATTGCTCACCCATGCATCTGTGCTCATCCATCCATCTGTGCTCAGCCATGCATCCATACTCAACCATCTCCATCCCTGTTCAGCCATCCCCAAGCATGCTCAGCCATCCCCATCCATGCTGAGTCATCCCATCCATGGCTCATCCACCACCATCCATTCTCATGTATGCCTCATTCATACTCATCCATACCACATCAGTTCTCATCTGTGATACATCCATGCCACTACAGTGCCCATCAGTGCCACTACAGTGCCCATCCGTGCCACTACAGTGCCCATTAGTGCCACTACAGTCCCTCACAATAGTGTAATAGATAGTCAAATTAGATTTGAAATGTATGCCCCTAGAACACCTGACGGTGCTCCCTGCATGTTGGGCCTCTCTATGTGGCCAAGCTGTGTAAAAGTCTCACACATGGGGTATTGTTATACTTGGAAGGAGTACCAGAATATATTTTGGGGTGTAATTTTTGCTATGTACATGCTGTGTGTTAGATATATTGTATAAATGGACAACTTTGTGTAAAAAAAAATGCGTTTTCATTTTCTTTCCACATTTTCCAAAAACGTATGGAAAAAAATCACATGTTCAAAAAACTCATTAGGCCTCATAGAATATATGTTGGGATGTTTGCTTCCAAAATTGGGTAATTTTTTGGGTGTTTTCATTGTCCTGGTGCCCCAGGATCTTCAAAAGTGCAAAAGGGAATCAAGAAATGAGATGTGTAATTTAGGCTCCTAGAATGCCTGATGGTGCTCCCTGCATGTTGGGCCTCTGTATGTGACCAAGCTGTGCAAGAGTCTCACACATGGGGTATAGTTATACTCAGGAAGAGTAGTAGAATGTGTTATGGGGTGTAATTTGCAGTATGCATATGCTGTGTGTGAGAAATAACCTATTAATATGACAATTTTGCAAAAAAAAAAAAGAAAAAAAATCTTAATTTTGCAAAGAATTGTGGGAAAATAATCACATCTTCAAAAAACTCACCATGCCTCTTACTAAATACTTTGGAATGTCTACTTTCCAAAAAGGGGGTCATATAGGGGTAATTGTACTTTCCTGGCTTGTTAGGGTCTCAAGAAATGAGTTAAGCTAGCCATCAGTACATCAGGTGTGATCAATTTTCAGTGATTGGCACCATAGCTTGTAGACTCTATAACCTTCACAAAGACCAAATAATATCCACTGATTTGGGTTATTTTTACCAAAAATGTGTAGCGGTATAAATATTAGCCAAAAACTAAGAAAAAAACATTTTTTTTTCAAAATTTTCGGTCTCTTTTCATTTATAGCGCAAAAAATAAAAACTCTAGTGGTGATTAAATACCATCAAAAGAAAGCTCTATTTGTGTGGAAAAAAAGGGAAAAAAAATAATATGGGTACAGTGCAGTATGACTTAGTAATTGTCATTCAAAATGTGAGAACACTGAAAACGGAAAATTGGTCTGGTTAGGAAGGGGGTTTAAGTGCCCAGTGGTCAAGTCGTTAAGGAGTGCTTGCGAAAGCCTCCAGTATGTTTGGCTCCAAGCTTTGTAGTTCCACCCATGCCTCCCTCACCTCCCATACCTCCTGGTTCCAAGCCTGCAAGTGAAGTAGAACCCATGCAGTTGGACTTCACATGTCTCTCTGCGGATGAGAGAGCCTTTAGGAGGAGGGAGAGATTGTGCCTTTATTGTGGCCAGGCAGGTCACTTTTTGAAGTCTTGCCCTACCCATCCGGGGGGAAGCTTGCACTTGAGGTCCTGTAGGGAAAAGACTATAGGTGGCATTGTTACGTTCCCCATCATCCGTAAGGATAAGCCCCTGGTTCTGGTTACCCTTTCTTGGTCTGAGTCGTCAATCGAGATACAGGCTCTAATCGACTTTGGGGCTGCAGGCCTGTTCATAGATAGTGCCTTTGTGTCTAAGCACTCGATTTCACTGCAGCTTCAGGCCACTCCACTTGCCATTGTGGCTATTGAAGGGAAACCTCTACAGCCTGCCCAGGTGACTCATGAGACTGCTCCGTTGACCATGACCATAGGAGCTCTTCACCATGAGATAATTCCAAGTCATTTCCTCTCTTCATTTTCC
>BLSH010263633.1:119012-136427 GCA_018402905.1 Glandirana rugosa
CGGGTGATAGGGGTGATTATAAGTAAGACTGTTAGCTCGGGGAAAACTTGTCCTAGTCCGTCTTACGCCTATAATCTCCGTAGTGTCGTCGTCCTGTGTGTATGTTTGAGCGGCGAATGCGCCTACTACAAGACGACAAGGAGTGTCTTGGTGATTGATGTAATGGGTTGGATAACTTTCTAGAGTTGAGTAAGTTGTGGTACGGTTTAGATGTTTATGTAAAACCGTTCAGATCACGTGAGTTGTGGAGGATCGGTGTGGTTTGGCAATTTGATATTCTGATTATGGCTGCCCTACCAAACCAAGAGAATGCGGTTGTGGACCACTTTTGTAGATCTTGCTGCAGTGTGCGGAGTAAAGGTAGGAAGTTGTAGTCATAGAGATTACTCAGTCTGGTAGGAAGTTTGATCCCTAGGTAAGTTATAGCTTGGGTCTCCCACTTAAAGGGGAAGTTCTGTTTACATAGTTTAACGGTTTGGTGTGGCTAGGAGGTGTTGAGTGCACTAGACTTGCCAAAATGTATTTGTAGATTTGGCATGGTGTTGAATGAGTTGAGATCTTTCAATAGGTTGGGTAATGTAGTTAGTGGTTCTGTGAGGAACAGCAGAACATCATCCGCGTAAGCGGCGAGTTTGTATGTGTGTCCTGCTGCTGTGATGCCTCTAATATCCGCATTCTGCCTGATCCTGTTCAAAAGGGGCTCGATTGTCAGAATGAATATTAGTGGGGATAGTGGGCATCCCTGCCGAGTTCCATTCAACAAAGGGAAGGCGTCCATTGACTCTCACTTTCGCTGAAGGGTTAGAGTAGAGTGCAAGGATAAAATGTAACATTCTATTTCCAAACCCCAGCATTTTAAGTGTTTCTTCTAAGAAGTTCCATGCCACCCTGTCTTAAGCCTTCTCCGCATCGAGGGAGAGAAAAAATCCCTTGTGATTTTTGGATGTGAGCCAGCGATGGAGGTTTATCGCTTTTTAGGGTATTATCCCTGGCCTCACGACTGGGGATGAATCCCACTTGGTCCATCGATACCAGGTCTGGCAGAAGGGGGAGAATTCTGTTTGCTAATATTTTGGCATACAATTTGACATCCACATTTAATAATGAGATAGGCCTGTAATTGGAGACGTTGGATTCATCTTTGCCTGGCTTAGGCAAAACCGTGATGTGGGCTTCTAAGGTGTCAGGGTGCTTGGGGGGGGGGCTTGTCTAATGTATTAAATGCATCTAGGAATCTATAGAGCAGAAGATATGAATATGCTTTGTAGTAGCCACTTGTTAAGTCCCTGGGCCTGGGCTCTTTCCTGGTTTGAGCTGTTTTAATGCTGTCTTAGCTTCCTCTAAGGAAAGGGGACGATCAAGATCCTCTGCCTCCGATGCCTGCAAGTGCCTTAGGGGCATATTGGCTCAGGAAGCTCTTGATCATGCCCCTCCTCTTTTCTGTGTCTAGAGGGGAGGTTTGGGAGATATTATATAATTTTGAATAGAATTGCACAAATTGAGTAGCTATGCCCGCGTTTGTCGCCATTATTTCATCCGTGGGAGTGGTAATGTGGTGGATTGTAGTAGAGGCTTTCTTGGCTTGAAGCGCTCTGGCCAATAGTTTCCCTGCTTTATTGCCTGACTCGTAGAATCTTTTTTGGTATAATGCAAATTTACATTTTACTGATTTCCCAAGTTCCTCCAGGAGTTCCGTGCATGCCTGGACCAGCTTGTGGAGAGTCTGAGGTTCTAAAGTTTGTTTGTAGAACCTCTCCAGAGAGTGGATGTTGGCTAAAAGGTCATTTATACGTGCCTGCCTCTCTTTACGCCGTTTGCTGGTTAAGGAAATGAGCTCCACCCTGATTATTCATTTGTGTGCGTTTCATAGTGTCAGCGGTGTTGTCTCTTGCGATGTGTTTGATTGAAAGTATTGTTGAATTTGCTTGTGGATACGTTTTTCTATTAAGGGGTCCGATAGTTGTGAAGGACCTAGTCTCCATATATATGAATGGATGGTCTTGTCTGGGAGTGAGAGTGTCATAGTTATCGAATTGTGATCGGACGAAAACATTGGTTCGATCGTGGCATTGTAGGTCTTGCTGAGAGAGGAAAAAATAATTGATTCTTGTGTATCTGTGGTGGAGTCCCGAATAATATGTGAAATCTCTCATGTCTGGATGTAGGGTGTGCCAAGTATCATGTAACATGTGAGGAGCCTGTGGAGTTGTCTTGTTTGGGCGAGAGGGCTAAATTAATGTCCCCCCTAAAATCAGGATTCCCTTTTTGGAAATCCATTAGTGTCTGTAGGGTATTGCGAAAGAAGGATACCTGAGCTTTGTTGGGTGCATAAATATTTGCAAGCCTGATAGGTTTGTTGTGAATGGTGCCCATTACGAAGATAAAGCATCCTTCTCCATCAGCCATTGTATCTGTTATTTCCAGTGGACACCTTTTTGAGACGAAGACTGCTACCCCCCTTGATTTGGAGCCTGGGAATGTGGCATTATAAACTGTCGGATAGTGTGCGTTATACAGTTTAGGGATATTGTCAGACCTGAAGTTTCTTGTATAAACACCACTTCTGCTTTCATCTTGTGAATTGTCATGAGAAGCTTCAATCGCTTCTCTGGTGTGTTCAAACCTCGGGCGTTTAGAGAGAATAATGTAAGCTTTAAGTGGTTATCTTTGTTAGTGTTCGGCATTGTGGAGCAAGTGCTAGAGTATATTAAATTGTTGATGTTGAGGCCTTTTCAGTTTTATCTAGACTAAGGCATAGGTGTGAGGGGTGATGTGGGGGGATGGGAGGAGGCTTTTGAGACCGAAAAGACGAAGAAGAAAAAAGAGGAAAAAAAAAGGGGGGGGGGGAAGAAGGGGGAGTGGGAGGCGGACAAATCGAGAGTTCCACAAAGGATGCGAAATGGGGAAAGGGAAAAAGAAAAAGAGAACTCCGGTGACAGGGGAGACCTGCTCTCCTGTCTAACTCAGATCCACTCACCAAAGGGAGGGACCTGAATCATAATGGTGGACCCTATTCGGAAGGCTGGGATTTTGTGAGATCCCTGTTCGGGATGTGTGCTATAAGGTACCACCTTATGGGGGGTTGGGCAAAGTTAACCTGGGTGGGTTACGAGCCTGAATTGGCATGTCCCATCTCTGGGGGTATAAACCGCTGATTGTAGTGGGTCGGCTGGTCTCCCGAACCGACAAATGGCCGACCAACCAACCGATCCGCTACTGTTGGGGTTAAGGTTATACATTTTTGCCCATGGGTAAAAGTATGAGCTAAAACTAACATAATCAACTAGAATTGTTTGTTATTCCATACGTTCACTATATCACCTGGACCGGGAGTGGTAATCCCCCCCGTGGCAAGGGACCGCTACAATTTAGAAAAGGTCCACGTCACATCGTACAGACACAGTCCTATGGCTAGAACATAAACCTTGCCTATCTGAGCACTGTTATTCTAGGGGAATTGGCATATATGACTGCAACCATAGTTAGATCCTAAGAAACCATCACCCTTGTAGGAGCAGTGGTACTTGTGGTAGTACTTGTAATAACATGCATAATAACATTTGTAGTAGCATTTATGGCAACATTAACAATAACCTCTATAATAATATTTGCATTTGTGCACTATCCAGCCTTGACTGTGGGCAAGAAGTTCAGTGCGGGATGCATGGTAGCTAATTATATACTTCCCTCGGGGGCTGTAATCGGGAGATGTGGGGGCACGTCGTCCAGCACCATCCATTTAAATGCATTATAGCAATGCCCCTGATGAAATTGTGTTTGTGCAGTATTGGATCGGTGTCAGGACGGCATGCCACCCCAGACCCAGTGAAACCTTCTAGATCCACAATTCTTACCAAATGGTACTGGAATTCTCAGCCCTGTCCGCATCGGCTATCACAGCCCTGTATGCAGGGGCCACACCACTCATTGCTGTATGGCTGATCAATTTGGGGCCTATAATTACCCGACCGTGGTTCCGTTGAAGTCGGGATGTCCACACCCATAGTGCCAAAGTCTTGTGTAGGTAGAATGAGGAATGGTGTGGGCATACATTGTATTAAACCAGAGCGGTAGCCATGGTGGAGTGCGTGGAACATTCCAGTTTTTCCTGCCGACCTTGTTGACCGATATAAGTAATTGTCTGTCCATGACACGGTGCTTTTGGGAAGATTATTGTTCGCTGTTAACTCCACCATGCATTCCGGCCTGTTCTGTTCCAGCAGTGCACTAGTAAATGCAGCTTGTAACCACAAAATGGAGAAATAAAAACGTCTTCAACACAGAAAACTCACAACTGTTTGAACAAAGTAGAAAGTAGAAATGGTTCGGATAGCATGCCATAAATATTCTTGTATTGTTACTTCACGCGTCTTGCTCTTCTTTGTTGTGGGGGTTTGGAAGGGCTTGGATTCACTTGGCTTCCTGTCCGTGGAGCATGATCCCCCTCCCTGGTTGGGGATCTGTGGCAATGTAGCTGGAGCTCCTGAATGTCCATGGGTTCCGAAGCGGGCTGCCCTTTTGTAATCATGACTCGGTGAAATTCAGCTTGCCAATTCATTACCTCTACATAAGGTATTCCTAGGGTGTCACAAAAGTGTGGGAGCTCCTCCGGTACCCTTAGCTGGGCCGATCTCCCATGTGCTGATGCGGACAGACAGAATGGAAACTTCCATCTGTAAGTGAACCCCTGAGATCGGAGTGCTTCAAGTAAAGGGCGCAGGTCCCTGCGTTGCTCTAGTGTGATGGCGGATAAGTCTTGATAAATCTGTATAGCTGCACCCTCATGAGAGATTTGGATTCTGTTTCTAGCTTTCCACAATATCTCCTCCTTGAGTCTGTAATCCACCAGGCAGCAGACTACATCCCTGGGTGGATCCGTTTCTCTACCTTTAGGCCTCAGTGCCCTATGCATGTGTTCCATCACTATAGAAGTGTCAGGAGGTCTGTCCAACAGATTGTTAAAGATGGCGCATACTGCGGGCATAAGACTATCAGTTTCTATCGATTCAGGCATTCTGCGGACCCGGAGATTATGTCTCCTGCCCCGGTTATCAATATCCTCGATGTGCCTTTGTAGGTCCCGCAGATGTAGTGTGTGAGCATCCACAGTATGGGTTATGCGGCATATAGCTGTGTTTTGTATTGTTGCGGCCTTTTCCACCTCCTGCACTTGGCCCACTAGGGCCTGTATATCTTGCCTAAGATCGGTGATGGCGGCCTTTAGCTTAATGTCCGCTGCGATCGCGTGCAGATCGCTGAGGCTCGGCTGTCTAGAGGCCGTCACACTGCCATCTCCCCTGGGGCTAATAGAATAGTCTGGCGAGGGAGCGGCAATGGGTGTACTTGCCTGTTGTGTCTGGCCGCATGGTGTGGGCGCCATGTTGCTCACCTGGGAGCGGAACAGCTCCGGTATATTATGGCTTAGCCTGCTCCCCTACTCCCTCGAGGATCTCAAGCATGAGGCGGACGAGTTTCTGGATGAGGTCCCCATCATGTGCTGAACGATCTGCGGCTTCGAACCCCTATACGGAGGTACTCTTTTCCCCCGGAGATGAGAGCTCCGACACTAAGCTGCCATCTCCCAGTGCATTGCGGCCATGCCCCCCCCCCCCCCCACTTCTGGCTATTTAAAATGCCTGGTTCGTTTCTCTTGTGCCTTCGCCTTGGTCAACATATCCGAAGATTCTCTGCTGTGTTCCTGTTAAAGACTTGCCTGGCTGATGTCCCTTCTGGTTCCTGATCCTGTCTGCTGTCTCTGACTACGTTGATCTCTGGCTTCCTGATTTAATGGCATTGGCTATCTGCATTGATTACCGAAGCCTGGCTATGTTTTGACTATGTTTACTATGTGTATGATTTTTACCACTATATTAAAAGGTGTGATTTTTACTACATTTTCTGTCTCAGTCTGATTCATGGTTCCTGACAAACCCATACTTAGGGTGTAACATGTAACATGTTCCAGCTCCTGCCTCACCCCCCCCCCATCCCCACTCCCTGTGACAATGGGCAGGGGATCTTCTCCCTGCAGCCGCTGTTATCATTTCAAAACAGCATGGCCATGCAGCGCTCTGCCAACAGGGCCATATGATTCATTCACAGAGGATTGTAATTCTCAAGGAACTGTGAGGATGCTGGTGAGTGCTCTCATACTCCATTTATTCTTTCTACCATTTATTAACTGTCTGCCCATATCAGTGGTATGGGCAGAGACTGTACTGAGAATCTTCAGGATCCAGGCTTTGCGCCTGTGATCTGCTGATCACTAGAGTTGAGCGAACCCGAACTGTAAAGTTTGGGTCTGTACCAAACTTTGGGGTGTCCGTGACCCGAACCTGGACATTTGAAAAAAAGTTCGGGTTCTGGGTTCGGGTATTTTATCATGCATGTTGAATAGCTGCAGGGCAGCCAATCAACACGCGTTTCACTGGTTTGCCCTTAGAAGCCATCGCAGCCATGCCTACTAATGGCATGGCTGTGATTGGCCAGTGCATCATGTGACCCGGCCTCTTTATAAGCTGGAGTCACTTAGTGCTGCATGTCACATGCTCTCTGGGTAGTGTAGGAAGAGGATGCTGCCGGTGCTGTGAGGGACAGATTGCAGATAGATAGATAGGTAGAGATTACTACTACTACTACTGCTTTTAGGGACAGATTGCAGATCTCATCCTGCATTACAGAATGATCTGACTGGACTAGGTAGAGTCTACTGCTTAGAGGGACAGATTATTGTTCTAAAATCATCTTCTAGTTCTATAGGGTCAGGTTCCTGCTGTTGCTGTAAGGGACAGATTATTGTTCTAAAATCATCGCCTACTCCTATAAGGTCATGTTCCTGCTGTTGCTGTAAGGGACAGATTATTGTTCTAAAATCATTTTACTTCCTTTTGCAGCCCTCTAGCACTTTCCAGGACTTTTTTACAGTCATTTTTGTGCCGAAAAGTTCGGGTCCCCATTGACTTCAATGAGGTTCGGGGTAAAGTTTGGGTCAAGTTCGGTACCAAACCCGGACTTTTTCCCAAAGTTCGGCCGAACCCACCGAACCCGAACCCACCGAACCCGAACATCCAGATGTTTGCTCAACTCTACTGATCACAGGTGAAATGCCTTACAGGTAGCAGAGTAGAAAATAATAAATGTGTTTTTTTTATCTACAAAAAGATGTGTATTATTTTTTGTAAATGGTGAACATAGCCTTTAAGCCAGTGGTTCTCAACTCCGGTCCTCAGGACCCACCAACAGGCCAGATTTTCAGTATTACCTTGGGGAGATGCAGACTAGAATACTGCAATCACTAAGCTGAAAGGGATATCACCTGTAATGCATTTCAGTTATCCTGCAAACCTGGCCTGTTAGTGGGTCCCGAGGACAGGAGTTGAGAACCACTGCTTTAAGTCATGCCTTTGCACCTCCTGTTTGCCAGATTATTGTGCTGTCTCCAGCCAATATCTCACTCTTGTTACTCCTGCTGCCACCCATATCTTTTTTACCACTCGTTACAGACCTTTGGCTTGTTCCTTGACTATATTTTTCTTGATCGCAACCTGCAACCACTTATTACAGACTTTTGGCTTGTTCCTCAACTACGCTCCTGCTTGATCCCTACCTGCAACTAGTCAGGCTTTGGCTTGCTTACCAATTATGCTTCTGGTTGATCACTACTATATCTGCTACTGTACCCTGGCTTGCTTACCTCCTGGTGGGGCAATCCTGAGGACCACAACCTTTTACTAACACGCAGCACAATCCATCTCCATCATCAAAAGCTCTAGTGAATACTGGTTAGTGCATAGGCCCTGCACCTTGAATGAGCCTACTTCATCCACCTATCATGCTGATCGATGGGAATCTTTCTACTGCTATACAATGCCTTGAAAAAGTATTCATATCCCTTGAAATTTTCCACATTTTGTCATGTTGCAACCAAAAGCATAAATGTATTTTGTTGGAATTTTATGTGACAGATAAACACAAAGTGGCACATTATTGTGAAGTAGAAGGAAATTATACATTTTTTTACAAATAAATATGTGAAAAGTGTGGCGTGCATTTGTATTCAGCCTCCCTGAGTCAGTACTTTGTAAAACCAGCTTTTGCTACAATTACAGCTGCAAGTCTTTTTGGGGATGTCTCTACCAGCTTTGGTAGGGACACATCTAGAGAGTGACATTTTTGCCCATTCTTCTTTGCAAAATAGCTCAAGCTCTGTCAGATTGGATGGAGAGCGTCAATTTTCATGTTTTGCCACAGATTCTCAATTGGATTTAGGTCTGGACTTTGACCGGGCCATTCTAAGACATGAATATGCTTTGATCTAAACTATTCCATTGTAGCTCTGGCTGTATGTTTAGGATCGTTGATCTGCTGGAAGGTGAACCTCCACCCCACTCTCAAGTCTTTTGCAGACTCTAACAGGTTTTCTTCTAAGATTGCTCTGTATTTAGCTCCATCCATCTTTCTATCAACTCAGACCAGCTTCCCTGTCCCTGCTGAAGAAAAGCATCCCAACAAAATAATGCTGCCACCACCATGTTTCACAGTGAGGATGGTGTGTTCAGGGTGATGTACAGTGTTAGTTTTTCACCACACATAGCGTTTTTCCACATGTTTGCTGTGCCCCCCACATGGCTTCTCACAAACTGAAAATGGGACTTCTTATGGCTTTCTTTCAACAATGGCTTTCTTCTTGCCACTTGGCCATGCAGTGCTCTGCCCACAGGACCATATCATTCATTCACAGAGGCTTGTAATTCTCAAATAACTGTGAGGATGCTGGTGAGTGTTCTCATAGTCCATTTATTCTTCCTACCATTTAGTAACTGTCTGCCCATATCAGTGGTATGGGCAGACACTGTACTGAGAATCTTCAGGATCCAGGCTTTGCGCCTGTGACCTGCTGATCACATTTGAAATGCCTTACAGGTTGCAGAGTAAAAAATAATAAATGTGCTTTTTTTTATCTACAAACTTTCTTCTTGCCACTCTTCCATAAAGGCCAAATTTGTGGAGTGCATGACTGTAGACTGGGCTTCTTGGCTCCTTCTCTGATTAATGCTCTCCTTGCCTGACCTGTCAGTTCAGGTGGATGGCCATGTCTTGGTAGTTTTATTTTTAAATCAAAACTTGTTTATTGGTTAACAAGAATATTAGATGACTGTAAGACACATTAATCATTAACAAAGGAAACAGAGATAGGGAGTAGAGTTGAGCGAACTTCTGGAAGTCCGGGTTCTGCTGGTTCGGCCGAACTTCGGGACAAAGTCCGGGTTCGGGTCCGGACAGAACCCAAACTTTGTCCCGGACCCCAAACCCCATTCAAATCAATGAGGACTCGAACTTTTAGGCACAAAAATGGCTGTAAAAAAGTCCTGGAAAGTCCTAGAGGTCTGCAAAAGGAAGGAAATGGGGGTAAGGGTGGGACAAGTGCCCTACAAAGAAATGGGGACAGGGAAATAACTTTAAATATTTTTTTAAAAATAAAAACCTAAAAAAAGCAAAAATGGAGGTGGATGTGGACCATCTTCAAACTCTGAAAAGGTCTGAAAAGTATTAATTAATGGTAGAAGCCATATAACTGTTCTAGTATTTCAATAATTTTTATTGAGTTAGAAAACACAAACAAGGTGAAGACAAGTACAATTGCATGTACATCAGTATAACCATTAAAATAAAACAGTTCAGGCTCAGAATATTATGGACATCAGGCTGAAGACTAGAGATTAAGAAAGTCACCTCATGGTGAAGAAGCGATCAAGGTGTGTAGTGTCCGAAAGAGGAGGGCCCCCGGGCCCCAAGAGGCTCGCCCGAAGCCAAGCGTGCTCAAGACCCGAGTGGTCCCCCCCCACCGGACAACACAGCCCACACATTGTCTGTGATGAAAAAATAGACCAGAGCTGTATAAAAAGTCTGACCACCGATTGACATTGTAAAAGGTTATCAAGGCATCGAGAAGGTGAAATAAACCATTACAACTGTGTGCCTACCACAATGGATAAGATTTCCAGTTAAGACCTCCCCGAGTGGGTTACGGAAGCCGACCGGGATCTAGGGCCAAGGCCCCGAGAGAGCAGAGTCGACCAGAGCCACCCCAGTGGGAACAAACTGTGGCTCTGGCCTTCAGCTCCAACCCCACTCGGCCCCCCAGCTTCCATCCCGCGGCCTGGCAGATCAGTGAGCATGTGAGCTCTGTCCAATCACCAATGAACTCACGTTGGTTTGTTATAGAATACAAGGAATATCCAATCTGAAATACCAGAGCCTGATGAATTATAACTTTAAGCTACGTACAAAAGAGAGAAACAGAAAAGAGAGAAGAGAGAAAAAACGTAGAAGAAGAGAAAGATAGATGCAGGCGCCCCCGGGTATCCCCCCCCCGGACCTGATCCCCAGGTATTCTATCATGTGTATCGGGTACTGACCGCTTAAGCGGTGGAGCGAGACCGACCCGGGACTCCGATATATATATTGGACCCAAGGATCCCAAATCTTATCAAACTGCGATTGAGAGTTCAGTATTGTGTGGGAGATTTTTTCCTGTGACATGATCCAAGATATTTTACTTTTGGCCTTGAAAAATGAGACCTTGGGGGATTTCCATGCCCCCGCTATTGTTATCTTAGCTCCTATGAAGATGAACCTGATAAGAATTTTAGTTGTTTTGGAGCACCCCAAGATCGTCTGGTTTAGAAGAGCTATCGCTGGGTCCTGGGGGACTGGTATTCCCGTAACCTTACGAACCATTCTAAAGATTTTATTCCAGAAAGTTCTAATTTTGGGACAGGTCCAAAAAATGTGTAAAATAGAACCTAAATGTTCACACCCCCTGAAGCACAATGGGGACGTTTGGGGATAAAGTTTAGCCAGGCGTGTAGGGACTAGATACCATCGCGTTATAACCTTTAGATTGGTTTCCCTGAGTATTGTGTTATGGACCCCCTTGCAGGAGCTTTCCATATTCAAGTGCCAGGTCTCTAGATCCCACTCCATGTCAAGATCCCGCTCCCAGTTAGTCATGAAGGGTGCTTTTTCGTTTGGTTCCGAGAGTAAAGAATATATAAGCGAGATCCCTCCTCTAGTGTCCATGGCCGATGAACACCACTGTTCATAAGGTGTAATTGTCATGGGGTGCTGAGAAGTTGCCTTAATGGAGCGTAGAAAGTGTACTATTTGCATGTAGTGAAATCTTTCTTCTAGCGGCATTTCTAATTCCTTCTCACAATGCTTAAGTGAGAGAGGGCCATTCGCAGAGAAAAAGTGTCCAATTCTATATAGCCCTTTCTGGGTCCACCACTTAAAGGCCCCAATGGTCATTCCCGGTGGGAATAGAGGGTTGTGGAAGAGGTGAGAAAGGGGGTTCCATGGAGAAATTAAGTTGCTATTTTTACGTAGTGCGTCACATAAGGACAAGGAATGGGAAAGGGAAGGTGATAAGACCGGTGGTCTAGATTTGGGGGAGCTCCATATCAGGAAATCAATGGTGTTTTTAGGGACTGATTGCCTCTCCATGTTTAGCCAGTCTGGTTTATCTCTTGGTGAGTAGATTATCGAGATTTGTGTAAATTGGGCCGCTCGGTAATAAGACCAAAGATTGGGGAGTCCCAATCCCCCTCTGCATTTAGTTCTGTAGAGGATATTTTTAGCAAAGCGGGACCCAGTTTTCCCCCAGATGAAACGATTTATTTCGGATTGCAGTTTAGATAGTTGACTTTTAAGAACTGGGATGGTTAGAGAGCGAAACAAATACAGGATTCTGGGTAGGAGTGTCATTTTAACTGCGTTGACCCGTCCCAACCAAGACATCCTGTATTGGGACCATTGTGAGAGGTCAGAAATTAGTTTCCTACAAAGTGGCGGGTAATTATGTTTATGGAGCGTATTGATGGAAGAGGCCAGATTGATGCCCAGATAAGGAATGTAATTAGACTTCCAAACAAAAGTAAAATGTTTCTGGAGAAGATCCACCTCCTCTTGAGGGGTCGAGATGTTCAAGGCGAGAGTCTTGGACATATTGACCTGGAGACCAGAAGCCCCTCCGAACTCCGTAAGAAGCCTGAAAATGCTAGGAATTGATGTCGTGGGCGTGGTTAGAAAGAGGAGAACGTCGTCCGCAAACAACGCACATTTATGGAAAGTTGGACCACATCGTACTCCATGTATGCTGGGCTCCTCCCTAATCCTAATGGCTAGCATCTCAATTACCAGGGCAAATAATAGCGGAGATAGAGGGCATCCTTGCCTTGTACCTCTCGCTATCGGGAAGGGTGCCGAGTAGTGTCCGCATAGTTTAATCCGGGCAGTTGGGTGGGAGTATAAAGACTTCAAAATATTGAGGAATTCAGGTCCAGCCCCCCATTTGTGTAACGCTGCAAAAAGAAATGGCCAGGAGACCGTATCGAAGGCCTTTTGTAAATCTAAAGAGAGAAGAAGGCCCTTTTGAGGCGTTCCTCCATCCCAACCCGACCTCATTAGGGATATGATATCGATGGCCCTTCTGACCTGGTCCGGCCCTTGTCGTCCCGGAATGAATCCAACCTGGTCCTTATGAACATAAAGGCCTATGAATTTGGATAGTCTGTTGGAAAGAATTTTAGTCATAATTTTAAGATCAACATTTATGAGTGAGATAGGCCTAAAATTACTAATTTCGCTCAGGTCTTTCCCAGGTTTTGGGATAACTGAGATGAAAGCAAGGTTGGCATTAGATTCGATAGGTTTGCCTCCCTGTAGGTAATTGAAGAGCCGGACCAGGAAAGGGGAGAGGACCTCATGAAAGGCTTTAAAGTACGCAGAGGAAAACCCATCTGGGCCCGGTGCTGCACCATTCCTCAAGCTTTTGACGACTTCTTTAACCTCGAATTCCGTAAATGGGGCTTCTAGGGCTTCCCGATGATCATCAGAGAAGACGGTAGAATTGGTTCCAAGAAGGAAGTCATTAATTGCAGAAGGGGGATTTGGATCCTTACTAGCATAAAGTTCCTTGTAGAACTCGGTGAATGATTCTAGGATCTTTTGCGGATTTTGGGATAACTGTCCTGATGAAGTTCTAACTTTAGGCATTGAGTAAGTGCGTGCCTTGGGAGATAATCTGTGTGCCAGGGAGGGCCCAATTTGGTTAGAAAGGAGATAATTCCTACCTCTCGACCATGCCATTTGTTTTTCAACGGTCGATGTGAGGGCAAGATTCAAGGATAGCCTGGCGGCTTCAAGAGCAGCAAGGGAAGGGCCGGAAGGGGATTTTTTGTGCTGTTTACTGGCCAGTCTAAATTCCGATTCCAGATTGCTTATGTCAATTTGGCATTCTCTTTTTAGTTTAGAGGAAAGTTGAATGATCCTCCCCCTCATGACTGCCTTGTGGGCCTCCCATAGTAGATCCGGGGAGGTGTCCGCTGTATCGTTCAAAGAGAAATATTCACGCAAGTCCTTTTCTAGAAGTGCGCAATGAACCGGGTTTGAGAGAATGGATTCATTGAGTCTCCAAGGATGAGGACCCCTAAGAAGAGGACCCCCTTCAAGCTGAAGTGCGACCAAAGAGTGGTCAGACCAAGGGATGGCGTGAATATTTGCTTTTTGGATCATGTGGATGGATGAAGTGGGGACAAATATGTGGTCTATTCTAGCATATGTCCCATGCGGGGCGGAGAAATGAGTGCAATCCATGGCAGACGGGTTGAGTTCTCTCCAGGAGTCAATTAGTCCAAAAGAGTGGAGAAGCTGGGCTATGCGTAAACTCTGCTTTGGAGGTTTCCTAAGCCTGGGGCCCCCTTTTGTAGTCTTATCTCTGATTTGGTCAAACATTATATTAGAATCTCCCCCCATGATGACCTTCCCTTCCAGGTGAGGAGCTAATTGGTTGAGCATGGAAGAAAAAAGGAAGCTTGCCCATGATTAGGGGTGTAGTATGAAATGAGCGTGTAGAGTGAGCCGTTAATGTGTCCTTTGACCAGAATATACCTACCATCAATGTCCCTAATTGTGGAACCATGGGTAAACGCAATCTTTTTAGAGAGGCAAATTGCGACTCCCCTTTTCTTTACCTCCGCATTGGCTAGGTAGAAGGAGGGGTATTTGTGATGAATATAGGTCGGGTTATAGTTATTTGGAAAGTGGGTTTCTTGTAGGAACACAATATCGTACCCTTTACGGTGATAGTGATCAAAAGCTTTGTGTCTCTTATGTGGGGAATTCATCCCCTGAACGTTGTGGGAGGCAAGCTTTAAAGTCGCCATAGTGTGGGTGACATCAGCCATGACACAGAGGAGAAGATCTCGCTATTTGGGAATTGTGACTTACCCTTGTAACATGGAGCGAAAGCCCGAGACCCAAATTTGGCCCTAATGTCCTAGTTGCCGAACTGCGACCGGGGGTTGGGACGCCCAGAGGAGCCTGCAAAAAAGTATATGTTAGATAGAGAAGAAATTCATTTAGTATATGATAGGAAAGGGAAGAAGAAGAAGAAGAGATCGAGAGAAGAAGAAGGACCCTCAGGACAATAGTGTCCCGTGGTCCTTGTGGGAAGGGCGAGACCAGTCTCACCCTGGCCCGGGGCCCCAGATAAGCCGGGTCCCTAAAGAAAGGCAGCTCAGATATGAGCGCCATGGCTGATTTCCCGAGGGCCAAAATGGCTCTTAGGTCAAACAGCAGGAGTGACGCATTGTCTCTCCTCAGCCGGAGGAACCCCCTTATTGTATTTTCGTGGGGAATGGCTGCCTCCGGGTGATGAGGGGCAATAATGAAACAATGTATAAGAACACTTATGTAGCGTTATAGTACACAACAGATATTGCAATCAAACTTATATAACGAAATAAACAGAAGTAAACACATTAGGCTCAATATCATCTAGTTGAGGAGGAGACGGATGGGAGACTCAGGCATCCCCTCCCCTGCTCCTCAATAGCTTCAAATTGAACCCAAAGAGCGTAGACTCAACTTAGGTATCCTAGCTCGACTAACAGACCGACCCAAAAAAAAAAAAAAGTGTTCTCAGAGTGCCGAGGCAGGTATGTTTCGATCTAAAAGTCGAAGTCCAAAAGACCTGTCTCTGCAGGGTAGGAAGACCTGGTTAGTGGTGGTAATATTGAGCATAGGGCACAATAGGCGGCAAAGTCAAAAATAGGTCTGAAAGAGAAAACAAACCAAACCCCCGGTTGGGGTATCCTCGCTATTCCCTCAATGTGGAACCGAATCCCGGACCCTCTTAGGTTTCTGTTTCTGCCATATTGGATTCAATGGGCTCCCTGGTGGTGGTCGTTTTGAGGATCCTTGTCGGAGGGTTGAGGACCCAGGAGGAAGTTCCTGGGAGATGAGGCCCAACTGCAGCAACAGTTTTTCTCCTTCTGCCAAGGTAGCAAAGTGGAAGGGTTTATTTTTATACTGAAAGGTCAGGCGGAAGGGGAAGGCCCACCAATATTTGACGTTCTTCTGGGTAAGGACAGTCAGTAGGGGCTTGAGTGCCCGTCTCCTCTGAATTGTGGTCGGAGAAATGTCCGCAAATATCTGGATAGGGTGGCCCTGGATATTGATGGCTTCCATGGTGCGAGACCTCCTCATGATTTCCTCTTTAACCCCTTAGAAGTGGGGCTTGACGATGATGTCCCTGGGTAGGCCATCCTGGCGAGGGGGACCCAGGGCTCTATGAGCTCTGTCTAAGTCAAGCTTCCGAGGAGTGATATCAGGTATTAGGCTCTTGATGAGAGATGTAACTGCTCCGTGAACATCTGTAACCGACTCAGGCAGCCCTCTGATGCGGAAGTTCTCTCGTCTGCTTCTATTTTCTAGGTCGTCAATTTTCGCTAGGGCAGAATCCAGTTGGTCTTGCAAAGTTTGGATGCAGGCCGTGTTTTGATTAGCGCGAGCTATTGTGTTGTCCACTGCCTGCTCTATGACATCTATTCTAGCCCCTAGACTCTGTAAATCTGTTTTGATAGAGGAGGTAATCTGAGCTGCAGTTTGGGCAAGGCCAGAGGCCAACATTTCAGAGAATTTGTGGAGCAGTAAGTTTAGTTTTGGCTGAGCTTGGTGAGGAGTAGGGGTGGCTGGGGGATTCACGAGGAGGCCCTCAGGGGTGCTGAGGACAGAGGATAGTCCCAGAGGAGATTTCTCCTGAGAAGAGCTCAATATATCACCCATCACTCTCCCTAAGGGGTAGCCAGCGGAGGCCGGGGAAAGCAAGTGATTTGTTATTGGGCTAATGGGAGGACTACGGACAACCTCTGTGGGGGACTGCATGGAGGGGGGATCAGCAATGGAGTCCTCATGATCTGACAAGTGGCTTGTCATAGAGTTAGTCGCCATTCTGCAGGGTTGTAGAGGATGATCCCCAAAGAGGAGTTGGCGGTGCACCCCTTTTTTGGTGTAAGTTTCAGACATAAAATGGAGAACAGACAGACTCCCTGTCCCTTAGGTGGATGGATAAACAAAAGAGCGTCCCAAAAGAGTATCAGACCCCGGCAGGCAGGTGTAGTGGGGTATCAAAGGGTAATGTCCCGGATTGAAAGCCTCTCACCTTATGGGGTCAAAGGGCCGTTTTGGCGGGTCAAGTAGGCCAAAGCCGCGGGCTCAATTAGGTGGTCATCCCCTCGCAGGGGCTCCCGCTGTAGGTTAAGGTGGATGTCTGCGGCTGCCTCCGAAAGTAGGGATGAGTGGGATTGGCCTTTATCACCCCCCCCGAGCCGCCTTACCAGTCCGGAGTCAGAAGAGCGGGATGCCGCGGCTGGCTGAAGAGCGCCGTATAGGCCGAAGCCGCGGCCTAGATTTCTGAGGCCCGCCCGGAGGATGTGCCTGCGTGTTTCCAGTCGGAGGCCCCCCCTTCAGAACGTTCTCCGGGGGTTCCCTCTACTGTCAGTGGAGACCTCGAGCGTGCATCCCGATAAAGCTTCGCTGTATGGGGTTCGTTTGGCTGAAGAGAGACGGAGCTCCGGTATTAAGCTACCATCCCGGACGCTCCGCGCATGCGCACTCCATATAACTGTTCTAAAATCATCTTCAAACTGTGTCAAAAAAGTATAAAGAAACCGGGAGAAAACAATTCACTGTTCTGCAAACATCTGGAAACTGTGTGTGTCACTTTAAATAAAACTGGGAGGAACCATATACCTGTTCTGCAAACATCTGGAAACTGTTTAGAACACTTTACCTAAAACCGGGAGGAACCATGTACCTGTTCTGCAAACATCTGGAAACTGTTTAGAACACTTTACCTAAGAACAGGGATATGGTTCCACCCGGTTTTAGGTAAAGTGTTCTAAACAGTGTCCAGATGTTTGCAGAACAGGTATATGGTTCCTCCCGGTTTTAGGTAAAGTGTTCTAAACAGTTTCCAGATGTTTGCAGAACAGGTATATGGTTCCTCCCGGTTTTAGGTAAAGTGTTCTAAACAGTTTCCAGATGTTTGCAGAACAGGTATATGGTTCCTCC
>BLSH010263655.1:49871-64123 GCA_018402905.1 Glandirana rugosa
CCCATGAGTCTTCCCAACCACTGTCCACATCTGAGTATCTGAGTACCTGTCACTAGCCCATCTGAGTACCCTAGTACCTGTCATCAAATCATCAGAGTACCCGAGTACCTGTCACCAACCCTTCTGAGTACCCGAGTATCTGTCACCAGCTCATCAGAGTACCCAAGTACCTGTCACCAGCCCATCTGAGTACCTGTCACTAGCCCATATGAATACCCCAGTACCTGTCACTAGCCCATCTCAGTATCTGAGTACCTGTCACTAGCCCATCTGAGTATCCTAGTACCTGTCACTAGCCCATCTGAGTACTCGAGCACCTGTCACCAACCCATCAGAGTACCTGAGTACCTGTCACCATCTCATTAGAATACCCGAGTACCTGTTACCAACCCATCAGAGAACCCAAGTACCTGTCACCAGCCCATCAGAGTACCCAAGCACCTGTCACCAACCCTTCTGAGTACCCGAGTACCTGTCACCAACCCTTCTGAGTACCCGAGTACCTGTCACCAGCTCATCAGAGTACCTGTCACCAGTCCATCTGAGTACCCTAGTACCTGTCCCCAACCCATCAGAGTACCCAAGCACCTGTCACCAACCCATCAGAGTACCCGAGTACCTGTCACCAACCCATCAGAGTACCCGAGTACCTGTCACCATCTCATTGGAGTACCCGAGTACCTGTTACCAACCCATCAGAGAACCCAAGTACCTGTCACCAGCCCATCAAAGTAACTGAGTACCTGTCACCAGCCCATCAGAGTACCCGAGTACCTGTCACCAACCCACCAGAGTACCCAAGCACCTGTCACCAACCCTTCTGAGTGCCCGAGTACCTGTCACCAGCTCATCAGAGTACCTGAGTACCTGTCACCAACCCATCAGAGTACCCGAGTACCTGTCACCATCTCATTGGAGTACCCGAGTACCTGTTACCAACCCATCAGAGAACCCAAGTACCTGTCACCAGCCCATCAAAGTACCTGAGTACCTGTCACCAGCCCATCAGAGTACCCAAGCACCTGTCACCAACCCTTCTGAGTGCCCGACTACCTGTCACCAACCCTTCTGAGTACCCGAGTACCTGTCACCAGCTCATCAGAGTACCTGAGTACCTGTCACCAGTCCATCTGAGTACCTGTCACCAGGCCTGTACTGGCCATCGGGACTACCGGGAGTTTCCTGGTGGGCCGATGGCTCAGTGGGCCAGTGCAGTGACAGACAGCCTGTCAAAGTAATGGCTGCACAAGTCTGGCAGCCATTACTTTGAGCACCGCTGTACTGTCTAAAGCAGGGCCGGTAGAAGGAACGTGTGAGTGCCCTGGGCTGGGCAGTACTATTTGCTGGAGGGAGGAGAGGGGCGCGGATGAAATGCCGGACCCGGCAGTGCTTCACACTAGCCAGTGCCTCTAGTGTCTCTCTTTCTCGCTGTGTGTCTGTCACTCTAATAATGTGCTGAGTGCGCTCCTGCACCCGGCACAAGCAAGCAACGCACCAGCCATCATCTCTTGGCACCACCGGCCCACTGCTGCCTCTTCTCTCCATAGTCCAGTTTTCCCCTTAAAAGGCGCATTGTAGACCCATCCTGGCGGCGTGACGTTACTCGCCAGAGGCGGGCCGGGATGGGAGAAAGAGGAACCGCCGAGGAGGAACCATTACAGCCAGCAAAATTAGAAAGTAACCACTAAGCTTAAACTCTGTAGTGTCAGACTGCCAGTAATAATAATTAATGATTGCCATGCCATCCCCATCCTCACTGAGCCACCATCCCCATCCACAGCTCAGCCACCATCCCCATCCACAGCTCAGCCACCATCCCCATCCACAGCTCAGCCACCACCCCCATCCACAGCTCAGCCACCATCCCCATCCACAGCTCAGCCACCATCCCCATCCACAGCTCAGCCACCACCCCCATCCACAGCTCAGCCACCATCCCCATCCGCAGCTCAGCCGCCATCCCCATCCACAACTCAACCACCATCCCCATCCACAGCTCAGCCACCATCCCCATCCGCAGCTCAGCCACAATCCCCATCCACAGCTCAGCTACCATCCCCATCCGCAGTGCAGCCACCATCCCCATCTGCAGCTTAGCCACCATCCCCATCCTCACTCAGCCACCATCCCCATCCGCAGCTCAGCCACAATCCCCATCCACAGCTCAGCCACCATCCCCATCCATAGCTCAGCCACCATCCCCATCCGCAGCTCAGCCACCATCCCCATCTGCAGCGCAGCCCCCATCCCCATCTGCAGCTTAGCCACCATCCTCATCCGTGCTCAACCACCATCACCGCATGTGCGTGTTTGCAAAATTAAAGTGGGCCGGTCTGGATGAAGTCCAGGGCCAAATTTTTGTCCCAGTCCAGGACTGCCTGTCACTAACCCATCTGAGTACCCTAGTACCTGTCACTAGCCCATCTGAGTATCCAAGTACCTGTCACTAGCCCATCTGAGTACCCTAGTACCTGTCACTAGCCCATCTGAGTATCCAAGTACCTGTCACTAGCCCATCTGAGTACCCTAGTACCTGTCACCAGCCCATCTAGTACACGAGTACCTGTCACCAACCCTTCTGAGTACCCGAATACCTGTCACCAGCCCATCAGAGTACCCCAATACCTGTCACCAGCCCATCAGAGTACCTGAGTACCTGTCATCAACCCTTCTGAGTACCAGAGTACCTGTCACCAGCTCATCAGAGTACCCGAGTACCTGTCACCACTCCATCTGAGTACCTGTCACTAACCCATCTGAGTACCCTAGTACCTGTCACTAGCCCATCTGAGTACCCTAGTACCTGTCACTAGCCCATCTGAGTACCCTAGTACCTGTCACTAGCCCATCTAGTACATGAGTACCTGTCACCAACCCTTCTGAGTACCCGAGTACCTGTCACCAGCTCATCAGAGTACCTGAGTACCTGTCACCAGTCCATCTGAGTACCTGTCACTAGCCCATCTGAGTACCCTAGTACCTGTCTGGACCTCTCTATGTGGCCAGGCTGTGTAAAAGTCTCACACATGTGGTATCACCATACTCGGGACGAACAGCAGAATGTATTTTGGGGTGTCATTTTTGCTATGTACATGCTATGTGTTAGAAATATCTTATAAATTGACCACTTTGTGAAAAATAAAAGAGTTTTTATTTTCTTTCCGCGTTTTTCAAAGACTTGTGGAAAAAAATTAACCGTACAAAAGACCCATAATGCCTCATAGAATATACGTTGGGGTGTTTGCTTTCCAAAATGGGGTCATTTTGTGGGTAATTCCACTGTCCTGGTGCTCCAGGGCCTTCAAAATGTAATAGGTCGTTAGGAAATTAGATGTGAAATTTCTGCTCCTAAAATGCCTGACGGTGCTCCCTGCATGTTCAGCCTCTGTATGTGGCCAGGGTGTGAAAAAGTCTCACACATGTGGTATTGCCATACTCGGGAGGAGTAGCTGAATATATTTTGGGGTGTAGTTAAAAGTATGCAAAAGTATTACACCTTCAAAAAACTCACCATGCCTCTTACTAAATACCTCTGACTGTTTACTTTTCAAAAAGGGGTCATTTGGGGGGGGGGGGGGGTATTTGTACTGTCCTGACATTTCAGGGCCTCAAGAAATGAGATCGTCAGTGCATCAGGTGTGATCAATTTTCAATGATTAGCACCATAGCTTGTAGACTCTATAACTTTCACACAGACCAAATAATATACACTGATTTGGGTTATTTTTACCAAAAAAAGAAAAGATAAAAATTTTGTTTGGGTTCAATGTTGCACAACTGAGTAATTGTCATTCAAAATGTGAGAGCGCTGAAAGCTTAAAATTGGTCTGGGAAGGAAGGGGGTGTAAGTGTCCTGTATTGAAGTGGTTAATATAAGGGGCCAAGTTAGCTTAAATTAGAGCCCCGCGGTAGCCGAACCACTTGCCTACGGGCACCAAACTTGATACAGGGTTACTTGAGGACACCCAGGGGCAACAAACATTTTTTGGGGCCAATGCTTTATTTTCATGGGGACACAGGAATTGCGGAGCACTGCTCTGCAGGTACTGTTAAACAGCTAAAAGTCCAGAGATTCCTGCAGTAGTCACCAATCCCCCCTCCATAGTATCGCCCGGGGGCCATACACTCCCAAGCAGCCCCTCAAAAAGTGGACCAGAAAATTTCGAGCTAGCGACCCCAACATTTTAGGGGTAGTAAAGGAAGACTTCCCCTACCTCCGTGCCAAATTTGGGTACCCTGCACTCATTCAGAGCCCGATCTGCTGTGGCCCCTCAAATTTCCCCAACTGCAACTGCGCCATAGATTAACATAGCAGGCCAAGCTAGCCTAAATGTAGAGCCCCGTGGTAGCTGAACCACGGTGTTCAGGGGCAGCAAACTGGGCACAGGGGTACTATATGATCCCCAGGCGCCACATGCATTTTTTTTGGGACAATGCTTACTTTTCACGGGGAGCTGCATAGGGGTACACTTTAGCTGACCACCCCAGAACATGGGAACTGTGGAGCTCAGCTCTGCAGGTACCGTTGAATAGCTAAGAGTCCAGGGGTTCCTGTGGTACCCAGCACTCCGCGGTGCGGCCCGAGGGCCACAACTCTCAGGGGTCCCTAGAAAAAGTTGACCCAGAAATTTTGGGCTATACCATGACGACCCACTTTTTAAAACGGTTCACACAGGGGCGATCCGACTTGCGGGGCGACTCAGCGCGACCACTGCACAGCACGGCTTGCAATGGACTTCTGTAATAGAAGTCAATGCAAGTCGCCTGAAGTCGCCCCCAAAGTAGTGCAGTAATTTTTTTTTTTGACATACAGTAAAGCCTTGGATTGCAAGGATAATTCATTCTGGAAACATTGCTTATAATCCAAAGCACTCGTATATCAAAGCAAATTTCCCCATAAGAAATAATGGAAACTCAGATGATTCGTTCCACAACCATTTATTCATAAATCATTCAGTTTATTGTCCATATAAAAAGATTATAGCGATGTGATAGGTTGTGTAACCATAAAATGTCCATCCACAAATGGCCGCCTCCACAAGGGGATTAGAAGTAAAATCCAGCAGGAGCTACAGAGTATAAAAGAGAAGAGAGGCGCCTCTAAGTGTAGCAATGTGGTTACATTTAATGAAACTCACATGGTTGATGATTAAAACAGAGACATCTAAGTATGCAGGCATCCGGGGTAAAGCTGTCCACATAGACCATCCCAGGGGCGACCCGTCCATAAAGGGCGGACGGGCATCACCCCCTCTCTCCTTGTCACCCCCCTTATGCTAATTGATAGATTCATGCATAGCGGCCACCAACTATTCATGGGGCCGGCCCCTTCAGGACGCCGGCTGCAGGAATTAGAGAAACGTCAGTGTTCTTTAAAGCACCTGATTAAAGCCATAGGCTTCAAGAGGCTTCAAAATAGAGTGGATCCTGGCGCAGGACATGGCGCCGTAGAGCGCACTGACGTGTGTTACAAATGAATATTTGCTTTTGTAACACTGAATCGCCCCTCAGCCAATCGGAAAGCGCAGGTATGTTACCGGTTTCCCGAATGGCTGAATGGTCAGGCGATCCTATTGGACGCCTAGCAGAAAGAAAGAAGAGATGCATGGAGGACACAGGAGCCACCGCCTGACCCGCCATCAAGATGGGGGTAAGTGCTGGTAAGACAGCGGGGGATACTGGCTGCATTTGATGGGCACACTGGCTGCATTTCGTGTGCACAATGGCTGCATTTGATGGCACAGTGGCTGCATTTGATGGGCACAGTGGCTGCAATTAATGGGCACAGGGGCTGCATTTGATGGCACAGTGGCTGCATTTGATGGGCACATTCGCTGCATTTGATGGGCACACTGGCTGCATTTGATGGGCACACTGGCTGCATTTGATGGGCACAGGGGCTGCATTTGATGAGCATACAGGCTGCATTTGATGGGCACACTGGATGCATTTGATGGGCACAGGTGCTGCATTTGATGGGCACAGGGGCTGCATTTGATGGCACACTGGCTGTATTTTATGGGCACACTGGCTGCATTTGATGGGCATAGGGGCTGCATTTGATGGGCACACTGGCTGTATTTGATGGCACAGGGGCTGCATTTGATGGCACACTGGCTGCATTTGATGGGCACATGGGCTGCATTTGATGGGCACAGGGGGTGCATTTGATGGGCACAGGGACTGCATTTGATGGGCACAGGGGCTGCATTTGATGGGCACACTGGCTGCATTTGATGGCACAGGGGCTGCATTTGATGGCCACATGGGCTGCATTTGATGTGCACAGGGGCTGCATTTGATGGCACACTGGTTGCATTTGATGGGCACAAGGGCTGAATTTTATAGCACACTGGCTGCATTTGCATCTGCACCTGGAGGAAAGAAGAGGGACATCATGTCGGCTCCCTCAGCGCTGATCGCATCAGGCCACGGGGGCCTCGTTCTAAGGTAAGTAGTTCATAATGTGCTAGTATGCGATGCATACTAGCACATTATGGTATTGTCTTGCAGGGGGGGGGGTTTGGAGCGGGTTTACTACCGATTTAAGAGTCCAGAAAAAAAAAGGCAAAAATATATATTAGAGAATCTCTCCATCACAACACTTTGGACTGATGGTGGTGCATCCTTTGGCGAATGTCCCGACAATCATTAAAAACCCTTCGAATATTTTCTGTGTCCAACGCACATGTGAAGTGAGGGTAACAGAATCGCCCCCCATCTCCGCTTGCTGTACTGATTCTAAGAAACTCGTCTCTAATGAAGTACTTGGCCCTTGTGACTCTGGGGTCCTCCCCAGGCTCTGGAGTCGCATCATCTGGTGTTGTATAACCAGCAAACTCCGGAAAGTAGTCCTCGATTTTCCATCTCCCAGCCAAAACCTTCTCAGCAAGTAGATCTTGTTTATTCAAGAGAAGAATGACTGAAAATTCCCGTAGCCACCTATTGTTCCAGATGCTTCTGAAGAGGTTTAGCGCTTCCTGGAGTCTGTTGGTCTGATTGTCCTCTGGGATCACCATATTATAGCTGCTGGTGGCCACCACAAATACGATTGCTGTCACATCATCGAAGAACCGAATCCACTTCCTGCGCTCATCCCGCTGGCCACTGACATCAAACATGTGAAAGGTCACCTCGCCCACCTGAAACTTTGCTTCGATCATTCCTGGTGTGGGGACTTTGCACCGTAGCAGGTCCTGGTCGGAGGGCGTGTAATCATTCTGCTGCACAATGTCGATCCTATCTAGAAAGTACTGTGCGCAGTCAATGAGCCGGTACTCGTTCGATCTCTCGTAGCAGGCCTTCACACCTTCATCTTGCCAGAGGGCTTTTGTATGTTCGTAAAATATTCTCCAATATTCCTCACCCGGTGGGAAGTCTTCGCCGCTCGGTAAGTTGGTGATGTAATCGATTCGGAACTGGTTGTCCGGATTTGCAAGCTTCACTGGAGGGGACAGCCTGCTCATTGCTCTAACTATGGTCTCTATGGCCTCTTTAATATTATTCCTGATATCTCGTACTTTAAGCTTTTTCTCTTCATCGCTAAATCCATTCGTATGAAAGATTCTCGTTTGTTTCACGATTGTCCTTTTCCCAGATTCTTCAACGCCCATCAGCAGCAGCCGGTGTGTGGCCAGGTACGCCCGCTTGTCCTCCTGCAGCTGCTTCTCGATCTTCTTGTGGGTCTCCCGCTGCTTCCTCTCCTCATTGCGCTGCTCCTTCGTCTTACAGTTCCCCAGACAGCTCATCCTCCTCCTTCTCCTCCTTGTGCTGCCGCCCTCCTCTATCCTCCGAGTCACGGCCTCCACTGAGCTCTCCACCCCGACTCAGGAAACACAGCAGCCACCGGAGGAGGCAAAACAAACAACTGGGCCCTGAAGTGATGAGAGATGTCAGTCTGCCTCCTCCTCTCTTAAAGTGGTGGCCTGCGATCTCCTCCTCTCTGTGCTTGGGGGGGACCTCGATCTTCGGGGAGGGGGGTGTAGTAGTGATGTGCAGTTCATGAACGAATCGTCCTTTGCATTGATTCATCTGGCAGAACTGATCGTATGAAACAGTTCACTATGGACTGAATAGGAAACAGGTCTGGTAATTCGATCGTAGAGTGAGAGAACTCCGCCCCTCCCTGCAAACAATCAGAGAACTCACAGCACTCCGACTCAAGAGAACTGGATACAAACTTACAACAGTTCACCAGGATATCGAGTCAAAGAATCATACGAGTTACTGAGTTAAAGAATCATACAAGTTACTGAGTTAAAGAATCATACGAGTTACTGAGTTAAAGAATCATACTTGTTACTGAGTTAAAGAATCATACAAGTTACTGAGTTAAAGAATGAAACAAGTTACTGAGTTAAAGAATCATACAAGTTACTGAGTTAAAGAATGAAACAAGTTACTGAGTTAAAGAATCATACGAGTTACTGAGTTAAAGAATCATACAGGTTACTGAGTTAAAGAATCATACGAGTTACTGAGTTAAAGAATCATACAAGTTACTGAGTTAAAGAATCATACAAGTTACTGAGTTAAAGAATCATACGAGTTACTGAGTTAAAGAATCATACAAGTTACTGAGTTAAAGAATGAAACAAGTTACTGAGTTAAAGAATCATACAAGTTACTGAGTTAAAGAATCATACAAGTTACTGAGTTAAAGAATCATACTTGTTACTGAGTTAAAGAATCATACTTGTTACTGAGTTAAAGAATCATACAAGTTACTGAGTTAAAGAATCATACAAGTTACTGAGTTAAAGAATCATACTTGTTACTGAGTTAAAGAATGAAACAAGTTACTGAGTTAAAGAATCATACAAGTTACTGAGTTAAAGAATCATACGAGTTACTGAGTTAAAGAATCATACAAGTTACTGAGTTAAAGAATGAAACAAGTTACTGAGTTAAAGAATCATACAGGTTACTGAGTTAAAGAATCATACGAGTTACTGAGTCAAAGAATCATACGAGTTACTGAGTTAAAGAATCATACAAGTTACTGAGTTAAAGAATCATACAAGTTACTGAGTTAAAGAATCATACAAGTTACTGAGTTAAAGAATCATACGAGTTACTGAGTTAAAGAATCATACAAGTTACTGAGTTAAAGAATCATACAAATTACTGAGTTAAAGAATCATACGAGTTACTGAGTTAAAGAATCATACGAGTTACTGAGTTAAAGGGGAGTTCCACCCATCAGACATTCACCTGTCCCTCGCTCCAGCGATGCGGTCGCCTGAGGGCTGGCTCTTCTCCCCCTCCCCTTGTCTGTTCCGGCATCACAAGTGTGGGCACCTGGCTTTGGCTTCAAAGCTGGGCACGCACTGCGCCTTGTGAAGGGTCGGTGTATTTTCTGTGATCTGTGAAGTGTCTCAGAAGATCGCCAGGTGGGAGAGGGAGGAAGGTGAACTTCCTTCCGGAGCCGCGACTTTAGGAGAGAAAGTGGACCTGGGACCCTGTGAAAACAGTGTCCCCGGACCCCCCCCCCCCCAAAAAAATGACATGCCAATTGGGGCATGTTGGGGGGGTCATCTTCCCTTAAAGCAGAAGTTCCGTTCCACTTTAAAGAATCATACGAGTTGTTAGAACACAGTACACTGAAAGAACCAGGATTCACCACGGATCGGGTAACAGCAGTGATAAGGTACAGACAGCATTAACCACTTGCCGACAGAGCCACACCGTCGCCGCTTATAGCTGGCGCTCTTGGGCACGACGCTAGGGGGCGCCGCATGCTCCCTGAGCGGGGCCACGGGTCGGACGGCCTCGATGTCCGCCGGCGACCCCCGATGGCCTGTGACTGAGCCAAAATGGGGAACCGCCGATGTAAATACAGCTGTTCCCTGTTCTGACAGGCGGCATGTCAGAGATCTACTGATCCCTTTAGTCGGGATCAGTTAGATCTCTGGTGCCCCTGACAGCCCAGCCCCCTCACAGTTAGAACACCCCTAGGGAACACAGTTGCCCCCTTCACTGCCCCCTGCAGGTTAACCCCTTCCCTGCCAATGCCATTTATACAGTAATCAGTGGTCATTTAAATTTCTGATCGCCGTATAAATGTCATTGGTCCCAAAAAAGTGTGAAAAATGTCCGACATGTCCGCCACAATATCGCAGTCCCGATGAACATTGCAGATCACCGCCATTACCAGTAAAAAAAAAAAATTGTAAAAATGCCAGAAATTAATTCTCATGGTTTGTAAACGCGGCAACTTTTGCGCAAACCAATCAATAAACGCCGATTGCAATTTTTTTTTACCAAAAATATGAGGAAGAATATAAATCTGCCAAAACCGATGAATAAAATCCTTCCGGGGCTGAAGTGGTTAACCTTACCCTGTTGCCCCACCCCTCCTGCATTGCACTCCGTCCAGGCCAGTTGTAAACCCCCTCCCTTCCCATGAGTCTGGTTTTATCAGCTCCTAATTGAATAATTGTCAACCCCCCCCCCCACGCCATCACAGTATAAATTTAGTTCAATCTCTGGGACGGCTGGCGAGGGTAGGGCTGGTCACTCCTTGGGTAAAGTGTCACGCCAGCGACAAGTGTTTGGCACTTATACACGGGCACTTTGACTAAGGCACTTCAACAAAAAAGTACAGACATTAGTGTGGACTACCACTTTGACGGGAAGTTCCCTTTCATCCTCTACCTTTCCTCAGCCTTCTTTCTATTCCCCTCTCTCCACCCTCCACCATGCTCAGATTCATCTTCTTTGCTATAACGTCCTCTCTCCTCAAACTCTCATTTCTTTGCCCCCCTCCAGCCCACAACCTGTACATACCTCCCTCACCTGTGCCCACTCAATATTTCTCCACTTATCACCTCCTGCTCATTCTAAGCCCACGCAATGTCACCACCTCCACCCCACTACAGCATCTGCCCTCACATAAATCCCACTCCCACCTTACCACCCTCACCATCCTACTACTCCTAATGTCTGGGGACATCGCATCAAACCCTGGCCCCCCTCCAGTCAATCCTCCCCCCCCCCTATAATTGGCAATCTACCTCCTCCAACAGCAGCCGTAACTCCAACTTTCTCGTCCCAATTCCCCTGATTCCACGAGTCAGCCCCCCCTTTTGTGGTCCCTCTGGAATGTCCGCTCAATCTTCAACTAACTCGCCTCTGTCAACGACCTTTTCCTCTCCAACTCCCTTAATCTATTTGCTGTTACTGAAACCTGGCTCCAGGAATTTGACACTGCCTCCCCAGCTGCCCTCTCCCACAGCGGCCTCCTCTGGACTCACTCACCCAGACCCAGTGCATGAAAAGGAGGCAGTGTGGGACTTCTCCTCTCCCCACACTGCACCTTCGAGGTTCTTCCTTCACCTCCCTCTCTTTCCCCCTGCTCTTTCGAAGTTCACTGCATTGGTCTTTTCTCTCCAGTTTGTCTGAGGGTCGCAGTCATCTATCGGCCTCCCGAATCAGTGTCACGCTTCCTGGAAAACTTTGCCACATGGGTACCCCATTTTCTCTCCTCTGATATACCTGCCATCATCCTAGGTGACTTTAACATTCCAATCAGTGTTGACACCGCAACCACTTCCCAACTACTCAACCTAACCTCCTATGTTAACCTAATGCAATGGACACAAACCACCACTCACTCCAACTGTAACACTCTTGACCTCGTATTCTCCCACCTCTGCACCCCCTGCAACCTCTAGAACACCCCTTTTACCTTCTCTGATCACAACCTTATCCATTTCACTCTCTCCCTGTCTCCTACCTCCCATGCTGTCAACCTGCAAACCGCTACCCGCAGGAACCTTCGCCACCTCAACCCTTCCCTCCTTCACTCTGCTGCTGACAGCCTTTACGACAAATTCGAAAGACCAATGTTCCACTTGGTGTTAGGGGACATTGGTGCTTTTTGCGGACTTCCGCGCACACGCGCCGGAAACGGCGACAGACGACCCTATTTAAACCTGCAAGACCCAGCAGCCAGTGCTGTGCATTCTACAGCGTTAGTGTGTTCCTGAGAGCAACCTCTACTTCGAACCTGTATCCTGATCTGTTTCTGTGACCTGGCTTGTTTGACCTTGATTGACCTCTGCCTGCACCGACCCCCAGCTTGCCCACGACGACTCTTCTGCCTGACCCCTTTGTACCTCGCTGCCTGCCTGTTAATGACCCTGCCTGTACCTGACGATTCTTCAGCCTGCACCTTCTGTACCGCTTGCCAGCCAGTTGCCGACTTCAGCCTGCCTCACTACTCTACTGATTACATGAGCCACTGACAGACCCATCTCACCATCCGTATTCCAGTCCATGCCTCGTGCCCCCCTGTGCTCTGGAACCCTCTGTCTGCTCTATCATGGGTTCCTGAACCGGGGTCGTAAGAGTGGTTGATTCCTGCACAAGACAGACTCCACCACCAGGTGCGTGACACATGGGCCCATCCCTATTTGCTGCATTTGATGGGCACACTGGCTGCATTTAATAGGCACACTGCCTGCATTTGATGCGCACCGGGCTGCATTTGATGGGCACAGGGGCTGCATTTGATAGCCATCTGGCTGCATTTGATGGGCACAAGAGCTGCATTTGATGGGCATACTGGCTGTATTTGATGGCAAACTGGCTGCATTTGATGGGCAAACTGTCTGCATTTGATGGGCACACTGACTGCATTTGATGGGCACAGGAGCTGCATTTGATGGGCATAATGGCTGCATTTGATGGGCACAGGGGCTGCATTTGACGGGCACAGGGCCTGCATTTGGTGGCACACTGATTGTATTTGATGGGCACACTGGCTACATTTTATGGACACAGAGGCTGCATTTGATGGCACACTGGCTGTATTTGATGGGTACAGGGGCTGTATTTGATGGACACACTGGCTGCATTTGATAGCACACTGGCTGCATTTGATAGGCACAGGGGCTGCATTTGATGGGCACGCTGGCTGCATTTGATGGGCACAGGGTCTGCATTTGATGGGCACACTGCCTGCATTTGATGGGCACACTGACTGCATTTGATGGGCACAGGAGCTGCATTTGATGGGCATAATGGCTGCATTTGATGGGCACAGGGGCTGCATTTGATGGGCACAGGGCCTGCATTTGGTGGCACACTGATTGCATTTGATGGGCACAGGAGCTGCATTTGATGGGCATAATGGCTGCATTTGATGGGCACAGGGGCTGCATTTGACGGGCACAGGGCCTGCATTTGGTGGCACACTGATTGCATTTGATGGGCACAGGAGCTGCATTTGATGGGCATAATGGCTGCATTTGATGGGCACAGGGGCTGCATTTGACGGGCACAGGGCCTGCATTTGGTGGCACACTGATTGTATTTGATGGGCACACTGGCTACATTTTATGGACACAGAGGCTGCATTTGATGGCACACTGGCTGTATTTGATGGGTACAGGGGCTGTATTTGATGGACACACTGGCTGCATTTGATAGCACACTGGCTGCATTTGATAGGCACAGGGGCTGCATTTGATGGGCACGCTGGCTGCATTTGATGGGCACAGGGTCTGCATTTGATGGGCACACTGCCTGCATTTGATGGGCACACTGACTGCATTTGATGGGCACAGGAGCTGCATTTGATGGGCATAATGGCTGCATTTGATGGGCACAGGGGCTGCATTTGATGGGCACAGGGCCTGCATTTGGTGGCACACTGATTGCATTTGATGGGCACACTGGCTACATTTGATGGACACAGATGCTGCATTTGATGGCACACTGACTGCATTTGATGGGTACAGGGGCTGTATTTGATGGACACACTGGCTGCATTTGATAGCACACTGGCTGCATTTGATAGGCACAGGGGCTGCATTTGATGGGCACATTGGCTGAATTTGATGGGCACGCTGGCTGCATTTGATGGGCACAGGGGCTGCATTTGATGGGCACACTGCCTGCATTTGATGAGCACAGGGCTGCATTTGATGGCACACTGGCTGCATTTGATGGGCACACTGGCTACATTTCATGGGCACAGGGGCTGCATTTGATGGCACACTGGCTGCATTTGATATGTACAGGGGCTGCATTTGATGGCACACTAGCTGCATTTGATGGGCACAGGGGTTGCATTTGATGGCACACTGGCTGCATTTTATGGGCATAGAGGCTGCATTTGATGGAACACTGGCTGCATGTGATGGGCATAGAGGCTGCATTTGATGGAACACTGGCTGCATTTGATGGGCACACTGAGGCTGCAATTGATTTTTTTTTCTCAGTATTTTTCAGTTTGTTTGCGGGGG